>JARQWZ010004966.1:0-91569 GCA_033150135.1 Gobio occitaniae
AGACTCTTGGGAGATATGAAGGGTCAACACTACTCTACAGATACTCAAGATTTATCATGAGACTGGCAGAAACTGTGTGTGTTGTGGACATTTTAAGTGGCAGAGACATGCAAAATCTATGCCCCCTGGCATTTAATTTAGTTTAATAATTAGATTTATTTGGATATTTAGTTGAAAAAATATAGTGTCCTCTGAACCCCTCGGAACGTTAGGGACAGACGTTGTCTGTCCAGTCTTGTGTAGCACATGTGGTGTTTTGTTATTTTGGGCCATGTTCTCTTGTCTCTGTCTGGATATCTGCTGTCAGATCAGGCTTGGGCTTTAGCAGGAAATCACACTGCATGGGGTGCTGTTTCTTTCTTTCTTTCTTTCTTTCTTTCTTTCTTTCTTTCTTTCTTTCTTTCTTTCTTTCTTTCTTTCTTTCTTTCTTTCTTCTTTCTTTCTTTCTTTCTTTCTTTCTTTCTTTCTTTCTTTCTTTCTTTCTTTCTTTCTTTCTTTCTTCTGCCTTTCAAAATTGAACCTGTGACAAAGCATTTCTAACAGCCTGTGAGCCATAGGTTGTGATGTTTTGTCATTTCAAGGTAGGGATGGGGAAATGAAGCTTCATGAAGCAGTGAGGCTTTCCCCTGACTGTTCCAGGAAAAGATTAGAAGCTTCAAGAGTGACGAGAACAGCGCCATCTGGTGCTTATTTAAAATAAAGCGGCCAGAAGCCTGTGGAAGAAGCTCTGTCAGAAGAAGCAACCACAACACACTCCCATCGTTTCAATGTTGTGTACAAATAAAAGCCTTACACGTTTGTGTTTAATTTATCCATTAAATAAATTAATTTACTCATTAAAGTGTGACAATAAAATATAATATGAGCTTATATGATTCAATAAAATGTAATATAGTCCTTCTCTCTCTCTCTCTCTCTCTCTCTTCTCTCTCTTCTCTCTCTCTCTCTCTCAACACACACATAGTGAATAAGGACATTGTGTGATAGGATCATTAAATGTGCTAATGACACTTGGCAATGATAGTGCTTGTGTAACTGTAGGAATAACAGAAAAGTGATAACGTTTTTAATTAAAGGTTCGAACCTTCTGACACGCAAAGCGAAACGCGCACGAAAAGTGAGGCTTCATTTGTCATCGATCATGTGACTCTGGGAAACCAATACACATCCCGAAACGGAGCTTCACTAGAAATTGTCTCGCATGCGCGATACGAGCATCGATCAAAGTGAATATGGGAAAATGTTTAATACCATGTGATTAATAATAAACAAAAGAGGGGAGTGTGATGGAACATTTTGAATATCTATAGAATGTATATTAATTCTCTGACTTCTGTGGACTTTTTGTGTATGTGACTAAACTCTGTAATCTTTTGCACTTCTTCAGTAGCCAGAGCTGACTTGTTTCCCAAGGCCGAAGGTAGGAGGGGTGAGTTATAAATACGGCTTGAGAAATGCTTACCTCTGTCTTCTCACAACAAGTTCAAGTTCAGTTTCAGCCACAGGCCGACCAAAGTTCTGTACAACAAGAGGAAGAGGTGGGACCGTCTAAAGTCAGGTGGAGAACATTTCTCTTTCAGCAAATAAGACATTATAAAAGAGGAAGAGAGAAGGAGGAAACCAAAAAACAAGCTGACTGGGACACAAAAGGCTGTTTTTCTGTGTTTATCGTATGATTAATTTTAAAATCAGCAGAACTTGCTATTGTCACCATGACATCAAACCAGGAAAACATATTCATAAAGACTTATACACACACTGAAATGTAACATTAAATACTAAATAGGTAAAGTTATTACTAATGATGAGCTTGAAATTATTTTAAAACATGACTGCAATTATGTTTTATTTTACGTTTCCATTGCATCGTTTCCATTTTTGTTACTAAGGCCAATGTCTGGCTTTTACTACTTATCTATGAATATACTATTTTAAATAGGATCTAATGATCTAAATGTACATTCCCTTCCTTGATGAGAAGCTGGAATGTGGAGACCTCATTAAAATCTACAGATTAGGATATCAGCACTGGGCTCTATATATCGGTGATGGTGAGGTGGTTCACATAACGAAACGTGAGTTCATTACAAACATAATACATTATAAAGGGTGATTAAATAATCAATGTTTTTTTTCTTTTCTTTTTTGCATTTTAAGTGTGCTTTTATGGTGCTTGTAGTTTTGTATGTTATATATTGTTAAGTTATTGGTTATTTTGTTATTTCAGTTTTGTGTGTCACCCTGATCATGTTTTGTCTTTCACTGTACACATGTTTATTAGTCATTGTTTTTGGGGAAAGGCCATATACTTTACTGTTAATTTTAACTAGGAGTGTAAGAGTAGTTCTTTAACATAAAATGCAAGCTTTTCACCTATTTTTTATTTATTATACAAAAAGATTGAGCTTTTCACATAAAGAAAATGTTCCCTCTCAGTCGGTCACATTCGAAGTACGTCGGACGTAAACGACGAATTGGGATCACTTCAGGGAGCCCCTATCAGCTTCGAGATCTAGAGAACGGGCCACTGGCCATTGGCGTGCTGGATTTGCATCTCGCGCTCCGCCCCGCACCGTGGGTATAAACAGGAAGCGAGAGCAACCCACAGTTGTCATTCACTTCGGAGCCGAACAGGCGTTATCACGGAGTTTCGACTGCTGTATCAGCAAGAGAGAGAGAGAGAGAGTCTTCTACAGACGAGAGAGAGGATCGCGAGTATTGGCGTGACAGCACTGATCAGCGGGACTGTGTGCTCAGCTGCACAAAACTGCTGTTCTCACAGCAAACCACAAATTTCTGTCGGTTCGGTGAGGGCGTACAGTGAGTACAGATACAGGCTGCACTATCCCCTGTATTCTGTCGCGGTTTTCCCTGGGTGCTTCAGCACATCTTTAAGAGCGTTTCCTCACAAAAAGAGCAACACGGGTGTGACACTGCGTCTTTTTCAAGATGTCATTCCACCCGTGCGTTTCTGGATGCGGTCGTTCCCTCTCACCTGTTGACGGTCCCAACCGCTGTCTCACGTGTTTGGGCGTTCAGCACGCTGAGGCAGCGTTTGTGGATAGTTCATGTTCCTACTGCGGATTATCTCGGAGCTTAGATCGAGACTCGCCTACCTTCGGGAAGGTGGAGTCCCCCTCCGCTTACCTCGATCTAGTACTATCCCTGCCCAGCAGGATAGGCCTACTTCGATGCCCAGGTTGATCTGAGGATTACGTTCAGGGCACGGGCCCGCGGATGAGCAGATGTCGATCGCTGCATTGGAGGGGGAGTTCCAGTCCTCGGAGGATGAAGATTCGGCTGTACTGCCTCCCTCTGGGAGAGTGGCAACGGTCGAGTCGGACCCCGAGTTGACTGCTATGCTTTCCTGGGCCGCCGGGAAGGTCGGGCTTGAATGGAACCCTCCACCACGTCCCGAACCTTCCAGGTTGGATGATTGGTTTCTCGGGGCGGGTCGCGCTGGTTCTCAGCATCCCGCTCCAGTACCATTCTTCCTGGAGGTGCATGAGGAGCTGACTAGCTCGTGGACGGCACCTTTCAGTGCCAGAAACAGACCTAGCGGCTCCTCTCTCCTCACTACCCTTGACGGCGGGCAGGCCAAGGGTTACGTGGGAATCCCACCAGTTGAGCGGGTCGTCGCGATGCAACTGTGTCCGGCGACCGCCTCCGAGTGGCGCGGTGACCCACGTCTCCCGTCCCGGGCCTGTAAGTTCTCTTCCAACCTAGTTGCGAAGGCTTACAGGTCTTGCGGACAGGCCGCGTCCGCTTTGCATGCCATGAGTTTGCTCCAGGTGCACCAGGCCCAGGCGCTCATGGACATGCACGAGGGTAGACCTGACCCAGAGCTCCTCCGGGAGCTCCGGACGGCGACGGACCTTGCCCTCCGGGCGACAAAAGTCACCGCCCATTCCATTGGTCAGGCGATGTCCATCCTAGTGGTCCAGGAGCGACATCTCTGGCTTAACCTGCCCGATATGAGGGAGACCGACAAGTACCGGTTCCTGGACCCCCCATCTCGTCGGCCGGGTTATTCGGCGACGCAGTCGAGAGCTTCGCCCAACAGTTCTCGGCCGCCCAGAAGCAGACGGAGGCCATCAAGCATATCCTGCCCCGGCGGCCAGCTGCTGTTCCCATTCCGCCGCCGGCCGCAGCGCCTCCACCTGCCCGTCGCCGAGGATGGCCGCCTGCCGCCGCGCCTGCTCCCGCCCCAGCCCAGCAGCAGCCTACACCTCGCCGTGGGCGCGGAGCCGGCCGCGGGAAGGCCGTCCAGCCCGCTCAGGCCGCTGCCAAGCCAGGTGGCAAGCGCCGTCGTAAGCGACCCTGAGACGGGCCACCCAGAGATGGAGGAAACTGCTCTTCAGGAGATGGCTGCAGCACCACTCCTTCCCCCGGAAGAGGGCCAGGGGAGAATCTTTGTTTCTGTTTTTGGTACCCAAATTTTCAATAAAAGAGCAGTTTCCAATATCTCTGGATGCCAAGAGAGCGCGCCTGTCAGTGTTCGACGCTCCCATGCCTTGTCACTCTCAGACGCCTCTCTGTTCGCCAGCAGGGGGTGCCGGCTGCACGGTCCCTGGGAGCCTGGCTAGTGCTTCCCAGACCATCTCGCTGGCTCATCCGTACCATCAGACTCGGCTATGCGATTCAGTTCGCCCGGCATCCCCCCAAGTTCAGGGGCGTTCACTTCACCTCCGTGTCGAAGGAGAACGCTCCTGTGCTCAAGGCGGAGATTGCGGTCCTACTGGCGAAGGACGCGATAGAGCCAGTCCCTCTAGCCGATATGAAGACCAGCTTCTACAGCCCGTACTTCATTGTACCCAAGAAAGGCGGCGGGTTACGGCCGATCTTGGATCTGCGGTTCTTAAACCGGTCCCTTCACAGGCTGCCATTCAAGATGCTCACGCAGAAGCGCATCTTCAGGTGCGTCCGTCCCCAAGATTGGTTTGCAGTGATCGACCTGAAGGACGCGTACTTTCATGTCTCGATTCTCCCTCGACACAGGCCCTTTCTGCACTTTGCGTTCGACGGACGAGCATATCAGTACAAAGTCTTACCCTTCGGGCTAGCCCTGTCGCCCCGCGTCTTTACGAATGTTGCGGAGGCGGCCATTGCTCCCATGAGAGAGCGTGGCGTTCGCATCCTCAACTACCTCGACGACTGGCTGATTCTTACCCAGTCGCGAGGGCAGTTGTGCGAACACAGGGACATGGTGCTCAGACACCTCAGCCAGTTGGGACTTCGGGTCAACTGGGAGAAGAGCAAACTCTGCCCTACGCAGAGGATCTCTTTTCTCGGGATGGAGCTGGACTTGGTCGCCCAGACAGCGCGCCTCACCGAGGAGCGCATCCAGTCAGTGTTGAACTGCTTGAATTCATTCAAATGCAGGACAGCGGTACCACTGAAACATTTTCAGAGGCTCCTGGGGCATATGGCATCTGCAGCCACGGTAACGCCGCTCGATTGCTTCATATGAGACCGCTTCAACGCTGGCTACACGATCGAGTCCCTGCTCAATCGTGCAGCCGACGAGCTCTCACATCAGCAGGTGCTTCCCGGAGAGTGGTCACTCCACCCCCAGTTGGTCCAGCTGATCTGGAGTCGCTTCAGGACCGCTCAGGTAGACCTGTTTGCCATCCCGGACATGACCCACTGCCAGTTGTTTTATTCCCTGACCGAGGGGACCCTACGCAAATATGCGTTTCCCCCAGTGAGCCTTCTTGCACAGTTCCTGGTCCTGGTGGAAGCTCCGTATTGGCCCAACCGGACTTGGTTCCCGGAACTAATGCTCCTCGCGACAGTACCTCCTTGGCCCATTCCTTTGAGGAAGGACCTACTGACTCAGAGACGGGGCACCCTCTGGCACCCGCGTCCGGACCTCTGGAGACTCCATGTCTGGTCCCTGGACGGGACGCGAAGGTTCTAGGTGGCCTACCACAGAACGTGGTAGACACCATCTCTTCCGCTAGAGCTCCCTCTCCGACACGGCTCTATGCGTTGAAGTGGAACCTGTTCGTCGACTGGTGCTCTTCTCGCCGAGAAGACCCCCGAAGGTGTACGATCAGTTCGGGGCTTTCCTTTCTACAGAGCGGGTTGGAGCGAAGGCTGTCTCCCTCCACCCTCAAGGTATATGTTGCCGCTATCGCCGCTAATCATGACCCGGAAAGTCCTTAGGTAAGCACGATCTGATCGTCAGGTTCCTGAGGGGGGCGAGGAGACTAAATCTGCCTCGCCCTCCCTCTATACCCTCTTGGGACTTAACTCTGGTATTTACCGCACTGCAGAGGGCACCCTTTGAGCCTTTGTTGTCGGCTGAGTTAAAAGTTCTGTCACTAAAAACAGTACTCCTGACTGCATTGGCCTCTATCAAGAGGGTAGGGGACCTGCAGGCATTTTCGGTCGACGAATCGTGCCTGGAATTCGGGCCTGGTAACTCTCATGTAATCCTGAGACCCCGGCCTGGATATGTGCCCAAGGTTCCCACCACTCCCTTCCGGGACCAGGTGGTGAGCCTGCAAGCGCTGCCTTCGGAGGAGGCAGACCCAGCCCTAGCTTTTCTCTGTCCGGTCCACGCCCTGCGGACCTATGTAGACAGAACGGAAAGCTTCAGGTCCTCAGAGCAGCTCTTCGTCTGTTACGGAGGACAGCAGAAGGGAAAGGCTGTTTCCAAGCAGAGGATGGCCCACTGGATAGTGGATGCCATCGTTTTGGTGTATGAATCCCAAGACGTGCCCTGCCCGCTCGAGTTAAGAGCCCACTCCACTAGGAGTGTAGCTTCTTCCTGGGCGGTGGCTCGTGGCGCCGCGCTGACAGATATTTGTAGAGCTGCGGGCTGGGCGACACCCAACACGTTCACTAGGTTTTATAGCCTGCGTGTAGAGCCGGTAGCTTCCCGTGTGCTCGCTTCCCATAGTCAGTAACACCGGAGTGCCCGTTCTAGTGTCGGCTTGCTGCGCCATTCCCTTCCCCATGGAACGGATACGTGCGCTTATTCTGCTCCAGTCGAGTTCCCCTAGGATTAGGCGTACCCTGACGAGTCCTCCGCAACCCGCAGCAGTCGGATGTGGTGGAGCATCCGACGCCAGGTTTAACACTCGTATGCATTGGAGGAACTTGTGTTAGACTGGGTTCCGTATGTTGTGACCCCCACGGCGGACCCGTATGTGTATTCTTCCACGGTACAGCTCCCTACGGTGAGCTCGTGTCTTTCCCTCGGCAGAGGCTCCTCTGCCGTCCCAGGTCGGTGTTATTCCCCCGCCGTAAACTTGGCCGGGGCCACCCCTGGGACCTCCGTATGTTGCACTGCCCAAGGCCAGTCCATACGTGTATTCTTCACATGGTAACTCCCTCCGGGCATGATGTGGCTTCCGCAGCTTCCCTCCGGGGACGCTTTCCCAGCATTATCCAATAAAGGTCTGCTGAGTGGGTCTTGCGGAACAGCAAACAGTGTGACTCTCCCTGCGTGAGTTTTCCCGCCCGATACAGACGGGGTCTGAGGGGCTCTTCGCTGGGCGCTGGAAGTGGTAGTAACTGTGGCGTTTTCCAAGGTCCCAATTCGTCGGTTACGTCCGACGTACGTTGAACGTGACCGACTGAAAGGGAGCGTCTCGGTTACATATGGTTCTAATCCGTCACAGTCTGTCTGTGGTGAGCTCTGAGGGCGGGGCTCTGCTGGGAGTGTGTCCATGAGCAGTGGTTGTTGTGGCTGCGTGGTGTTATCATTGTCCTTGTGGGGTGTATCAACCGCATGTCCATTCAGATGCTGAAATGAAGTCCTGTGATCGTCCATACTCTGTACTGGTGTGTGTGTGCCATCCAGGTTGAGTGGCACACACAGCTGAAGGATGATGAAGGGAAAAATAAATATTGTCCTTTAGCACTCTTGCACCGAGTTTGTTTGGGTGGAGGCCATTTGATGTAAACAGTTGTCTCTGACTCCAGAAGAGATTAAAATTGTCGATAAAGTTCATTCCCTTCATGTTGCAGGTTTTTTGCAGCCATGTATTAAGCCCAAGTAGCCATGAGAACCTATTTGTTCCTCTCGCTGGAAGTGGTCCATTGATGAACGGCTGAACTTTCAGTTTTCTAAGTGTTTCAAAAAGTTCATTGAAATCCCTCTTAAGAAGTTCTGAATATCTGAATAGCTCTTTGAATATCGTTCTTCCCCACATGAATAATAAGTTGATTTGCAGTCTTATGTTTCATCAGAATGTTCTGAAGTTCCCTGTTTACATCAGAAACTGTTGCTTGTGGAAGGCAGCATGTAGTTGAATCCCTGCTGCTAATGTTTCTGACTGTGGAGTCACCCACTATCAGAGTCCTGGGCTCGGCTGCCCTCTGAGCTGAGGGCCGCTGTCTGCTCGACCTTGAGCGCCTGTTAGCATTAGTGTTAGCTGCGGGCTGATTCAATCTGTGTTCGGTCACATTCATCACGTTGGGGATTCCTCACCCACATTCATTAATACTTCAAATCTGTTTTCAAGATGTATATTTGGTGGTAGGAAACTAATGTTTGCAATCCTTGTGTCTGGGGTAGAGCATGCTACTGCGGCAATATGTGATGCTCGTGACAATCTGATGTCTCGAGTGCCTTTGGGTCTTGCTCCCTGTTTGTGCCATCGATTAGTGTGTTGATCAGTTACTTGTTTCTCTTCCTGTTGAGTAGCACTACATTTATGGGACTCACCGGCAGTGTGCAGACGGCGTTCATGATGAAGCTCTGCTGTGTGATTCGTCTGGTTGGATGGTTCCGCAAATAACTTTGTTTCAAGAACTGCAATCCTTTGTAAAAGTCTGTGGCAGTTTGTGCAGTGACCAAGTAGATTCTAGAAGAGGCATTTTCTTATCCTTTTGAATGTAGGCAGCTGTGTTTTCCCTTCTCCGGAATGTAAGCTGAAGGCAGTGGGAGGCGGTCGGTTGAAATATTCCGCTTTTTGTTTGGTAATTCAGTCACCAGAGTTTCTAATTTTATCATTGGAGTCAAGCTTTGTCTTTTGAGCACTGTGCTGATTTGCTGAAGTTGAAATTATGAGATAAAATATAGAAGCGATAGAGCAAAGCGCGGAGCAGTAAGCAAAAGCGTCCGAACAGTAGCGAAGCAGGAAGCAGGTTGAGAAAAGAGAGAAACTTATGGCTGTAGTGGGCGATCATCATGGCTACAGGGTTCATAACTATTTAGACGACAAGTATATACCGCATTCTGCCAGTGAAATCATGAAAGGAAGCATTAAGCCATGTGGAAGAAGAACGTCCCTATAATCTGTTAAAACATAACTGTGAGCACTTTGTTACGGATCTGAGATATGGGAAGGCAGAAAGTCGCCAGGTATAGGCCTGACATACTTAGAAATGCATGTATTAGGTTCACTAAATGTTAGTCAATGATAGTGCTGTTATCATTACAGAGCTGTATTATGGTCAATTATTTGACATTATTTTCTGTCCCTTTGCATAGGTGCTACAAGCTGGAATTCTTGCTAGTCTATTTATTATAGTGACTGTTGGACTATATGCATGGTATCTTTCAAGAAAACAGAAAGAGGCATCACAAAATTCATCGTCCAAAGATTATTGTAGAAGAAGTGCTAAGCCCTGTGTCCCTGTGATGAAGAAGAGGAAAGAGTCCAGTTAAAACATGCAGAAATTCCAGCTCAGCACTATATTTCTCCATGATTTCTCCATGCCTTAATAATAATTAATGACAATAAATTCCTATATATTTAGGTTTTCCATGACTGTAGAAACTCTGTAGAAACTGTGCGTAGTGGTTCTTTAATTAATCCTGGAATTAATTGCCATATATTTAGTGATGGATGAATTAAACAAATCAAAGTACATATACCCTAATAACCTTCCAATTTTACCTGAGTAAAAAAGTACAAAAGATTTGTATTTGAATGTACTTAAATATTAAAAGTAAAAAGTACTGATTGGTGAATGTTTGTTTTGTAATTTTATATACACTCTAAAAAATGCTGGGTTAAAAATAACCCAAGTTGGGTTGAAAATGGACTAACCCAGCAATTGGGTTGTTTTAAGCAAACATTTAACCCAACCGCAGGGTTAAAACAACCCAATTGCTGGGTTAGTCCATTTTCAACCCAACTTGGGTTATTTTTAACCCAGCATTTTTTAGAGTGTACTTAGAATTTTTTTTATATTATATATTTGATATAGTCCTAGTGCTCAAAATACCTTGGGGAGGGTTTAACATCATTATGAATTATTATGAATATGAATGGTCAAGTAACCAGCACTGGTCAGAGTAACATTACTCCACTGAGGCGAGTTGCAGTTAGGACCCAAGTGCAGTTTTATTAACCCCCTCGAGTCGGCCGTCGCGTCGGCGTGATCGACTCACTATTTTTTCTTATCAGTGCCAAAGAGACTCAAATAAATCAAGCGCCAGCGTTAGTTCTGGCAGGCCACGTAGTCAAGCTCCGCTATCAGCTGATTAGGAAATTCTAACTCCGCCCCTCTTTTCAGCTGATCTGTTTCAGCTGATCCTATGCTCTCAATTGGCTTCTCTCAAACAGGGCGCCTTACTTAAGCATAGCTTCAGTTCAATCTGCCTGCTTGGACGCTTCTGCTGCATGCTGCTTTGCAATCAGGATAAGAATTTATGGTTTTCCTATGCTTTATCATCTATGCATTTTGTGCAGTCTGCTTTATCAAATCATCAAACCATACACATAGTGATGGTCAAATGAAGCGTTTCGAAGCATTATTGCTTTCTGGTACAATTGTGTCGAAAATGGTTCATTACTTGAAGCTTCATTCAGATAGAAATTGTAGCACCATCTCCTGGTGAAGTAAATGTAATGCAACAAAGCTGACAACCATAAAATGCAAGTTATATGTTAACGCCCCGTTTATTACGTGTTTACCAAGGCGATCAAAGCTGAAGCAGTGTTAGTGCTGTGAAACTCATTTATGTAGGTGCATTTTACAGATACTGATGAATTTAACCTTGAATTGTTCACCTTGATAATAAAACATTAAGCATGATGTGTGTGTGTGTAATTATTTCTTTAGACAAGGCCAGAAGATCAGACCAGCTTAAAAAAAGTTGGAAACCATCACAGAAATTCTAATGGTTTCTATTAAAATACCAATAGGAACCATTGGCTTTTACTATTTAAACCACTACAGAATTATTTTTTGTAGTGTGTTTGGGACATGTTCCATTAGGATTTAATGCCCCCACCAATAGAACCCAACTCATATCAGTAGAGACCCACAGAAACCACTATAATTACCATTACAACCAATACAATTCCCATGAAAACCATTAAATCCAATAGAATTCCTGTAATGGTTTCTATAGTTTTTTTTTATCAGGGCAGTAGCATGTGTGAAAGCTTTATCTTGTTTAGCTTTGTACTTGTATAATGTAGCAGAGGGTTTTTGAAGTTTGTGTATTTGATGCATGTTTTTATGTAACAATGTTCATATGTTCTCTAATTAATAATAATAATATAAAAAATAAAAAATGTGGCAGAGGGTGACACTGAAATAAACTCAATCCACTCTCCTCAACAATAACGCCGACTACTACAACCCACGGTGTTGCTATGGTTTGGCTTCACTTTTATAAGAAATTCAGTCCGCCAGGTTTCAAACCTGTCAACACTGGATTGGGCTGTCAAAGCAGTCAGGTGGTTCACTACAGGAGTGAACCAGTGTGTTTGCTTCAGACGTCATTTTCACGTGACTAATGACGTAATGATACAAGCGCCGAAGCAGTGGTTAATTGCCAGGACCGTTCGAGTTTGAAGCAAGCTTCGGAGCGTCGGTGTCAGACGTAACGTCTCGGTTACGGATGTAACCCTCGTTCCCTGAGGAGGGAACGGAGACGTAACGTTAGTGACTAACGAATGGGGGTTTCGCTTAGAAGCCTATCAACTTCGAGTTTAGAGAAAACGCCCAATGGCGTGCCAATGCCATGGGCATGCGGAATTTGCATACGTAGCTCCGCCTCACCGCGTGAGTATATAAGGAAGTACGTGGCAATATCGCATTATGTTACCTGCTTGAGAAGCCAAGACTGAACTCCTGCGTTCCAGGTAGCACAGCTGACTGTGGCAAGGGGACGTTACGTCTCCGTTCCCTCCTCGGGGAACGAGGGTTACATCCGTAACCGAGACGCTCCCTTTCGTTCAGTCACTACGACGTAACGTTAGTGACTAACGAATGGGGGTCCCAATATAATCCCGCCACTCAGCTGTCTTCCAGTGCCCTGCGTAAGTGTGAGTACCCTGTCCTAAGACTAGTACGGACGAAGGACTCCCAGTTATCACAGGATTACCAAGGTACACTGGGAAGCATATCCCAGTGAGGGAATGCCAAGGATGCCTACCTGTGGGGAGGACTTAAGAGACACATATGACCCGCTAAGGCCTGCATATGGAGATCTCTAGGGTACCAGCCGAAGGTGGATTTTTAACCCTAGGGGTTGGCGGGGACACGCCAAGGGAAGAAACCCACTCACTGCGGAGACTTACGGTGAAATACTCTTGTGGGGGTCGCCGGAGGGGAACCATGCACACGGGGCACCTGGCTGGAGACGAGGGTCTGGGCTCGCTAGAGGGCAGACACACAGGTATCGGCGTAAGCAGTGCTGGAGGAGCTCAGGGCTCTCGGGGGAGCTCACCTGAGGAAATATCGCACGTATCCAGTCCGAGGAGTGGAGTGGCGAGCAAGCGAAGACACCCGAATGAGTTGGGTGTCGCCCAGCCTGCAGCTCTGCAGATGTCTGTCAGCGAGGCGCCATGCGCTAGAGCCCAAGAGGAGGCCACACTCCGAGTGGAGTGTGCCCTCACTAGGGTGACCACCATCAAACAAACCAAATGTGGGACGATTACTAAGTTTGTGTGGGACAATGTGGGACATGTTACCAACACTAAAACATAACCTGAAACTGTTGTATAATCTTAAATTCAACATCACTGAGCCCAAAGGCAGCAGGCATCATGCAGATAACTACTTTTGAAACAGTTCTGACCAAGTGCAACTAAAATCCAACTAAATAAATACTGAAACAAATAAAACAACATTAAATTAGTTAATCTTATATATTAATATATATATATATATATATATATATATATATATATATATATATATATATATATATATATATATATATATATATATATATAAAAATTTGTATACAGAACTGCATTTATTTATTAATTTTTATATATATATATATATATATATATATATATTCATTTATATACAGAACTATCCATTCGTTTTCTGACAGGGAACACATAGAACGAATCACCGCTCCACATTTTGATTGACAGCCGTCACAACCTACTAGTGACCGTGTTTACTCCTTTCTTTTCAACCATTGGATATGGTTTAAAAAATGGCTTTTGTATTTGTGTAAGGCGGGATGTTACTTCTGACGAAGCGCTGTTAAATATAGGTGAAAAACGATGCCGCAAAAATAATAAATAAAATGCTTTCTTAAAAAGGCAAAAGAACGCATGCATGTTTTCTCAATATGATTATTAAAAATCAATAGACTGGTGAAAATGCGGGACATTTTCTCAATATGCGACATGCGGGACAAGGGGTGAAAATGCTGTGCGGTACAACGCAAAGCGGGACAGGTGGTCACCCTAGCCCTCACACCAAGGGGACATGGTCGACCTTGCTGCTGGTAAGCCAAAACAATGGTGTCCACTATCCAGTGAGACAACCTTTGCTTTGAGAGAGCACTTCCCTTCCGCTCTCCACCATAACAGACAAAGAGCTGGTCTGAGGTCCTGAAACACTGCGTCATGTCTACGTAGGCGCGGAGGGCGCGTACTGGACAGAGCAATGCCAAGGCTCAGTCTGCCTCCTCCAAGGCAGCGCTTGCAGGTTCACTACCTGATATCTGAAGGGAGTGGTAGGAACCTTGGCCACATATCCAGGCCGGGGTCTCAGGATCACGTGAGAGTTAGCCGGCCCGAATTCCAGGCACGCTTCGTCAACCGAAAAAGCCTGCATGTCCCCGACCCTCTTAAGAGAGGCTAACGCGGTCAGCAGAGCCGTCTTCATCGACAGGAACTTAATATCAACCGACCGCAAAGGCTCAAAGAGAGGCCTCTGCAGAGCACTTAAAACTACTGAGAGATCCCAAGAGGGTACGAGAGGAGAGCGAGGAGGATTCAGTCTCCTCGCCCCCCTCAGGAACCTGATGATCAAGTCATGCTGACTTACCTTTTTGTTCTCCAAGAGATCGTGGCGGGCAGATATAGCGGTCACATAAACTTTGAGGGTGGAGGGAGACAGCCCACGCTCCAACCCCTCTTGGAGAAACTCAAGCACGGACCTGATCGGGCATTTCCAGGGGTCTTCTGGCGGGAAGAGCACCAGGTGACGAAGAGGTTCCACTTCAACGCATAGGCATGCCGAGAGGACTCTGCCCTAGCGGAAGTGATGGTGGCGACCACCGTAGGTGGCAGGCCACTCAAACCTGCCGCGTCCCGTCTAGGAGCCACACGTGGAGGTTCCAGAGGTCGGGACGCGGGTGCCAAGGGTGCCCCGTCTCTGAGTAAGGAGGTCCGGTCTCAGAGGAATAGGCCAGGGAGGGGCTGTTGCAAGGAGTATGAGTTCGGGGAACCAGGTCCGGCCGTGCCAGTACGGGGCGACCAAAAGGACCTGCTCCTTGTCCTCCCTGATCTTGCACAGGAGCTGTGCGAGTAGGCTCACTGGGGGGAACGCATATTTGCGTAGGCCCCGCGGCCAGCTGTGCGCCAGTGCATCCGTGCCGAGCGTGCCCTCGGTCAGGGAAAAGAACAGGCTGCAGTGGGAAGAGTCGTGGGAGGCAAACAGATCTACCTGTGCGTCGCCGAACTGTTCCCAAATCAGCTGGACCGTCTGGGGATGGAGTCTCCATTCTCCCGGAAGAGGCTGAAACCGCGAGAGCTCGTTGGCTGCGTGGTTCAGGACCCCCGGAATATGGACAGCACGAAGGGACCTCAGGCGCTTCTGACTCCATAAAACGAGATGGCGGGCGAGTTGAGACATACGGCGGGAGCGTAGACCGCCCTGGTGGTTGATGTACGCTACTACGGCCGTGTTGTCTGACCGGACAAGCACATGTTGACCCTTCAGCAGCGCTCGGAAGCGGTGCAGGGCGAACCGTACTGCCAGCAACTCGAGGCAATTGACATGCAGGAGGCGCTGGGGTCCTGTCCAGGAGCCCGCGGCTGCTTGTCCATTGCACATGGCACCCCAGCCCGTGGCAAAGGCATCCGTCGATACGACAACATGCCTGGAAACTCGTTCTAAGGGCACACCGGCCCGTAAAAAACTGAGGTTCGACCACGGGGTGAGCGTCTGTAAGCAGGCCCAAGTCACTTGGATCCGGGGCGTGCCCATCTCGGGACTCGATCGCGAAGCCAGTGCTGAAGCGGTCTCATATGAAGCAATCCGAGCGGCGTTACCGCCTCTGCAGATGCCAGATGCCCCAGGAGCCTCTGAAATAGTTTCAGTGGAACCGCACTCTTGCTCTCGATTTGACGGAGGCAAGCCAGCAGAGACTGCGCGCGCTCGCTCGTAAGCTGCGCGCACATGGCGACAGAGTCGATCTCCATACCGAGAAAAGAGATCCTCTGCACGGGGCAAAGTTTGCTCTTTCCCAGTTGACCCAAAGGCCCAGACGGGCTAAGTGGTGGAGAACCAGATCTCTGTGTCCACAAACCTGCTCTCGAGAGTGGCCCAGTATGAGCCAGTCGTCGAGGTAGTTCAGGATGCGGACCCCGTGCTGCCGAAGGGGCGCAAGGGCTGCCTCGGCAATCTTCGTGAAGACGCGAGGGGACAGAGATAGCCCGAATGGGAGAACCGCGTACTGATATGCCCGCCCCTCGAAAGCAAACCGTATGAACGGTCTGTGTCGAGGAAGGACGGAGACATGGAAGTAGGCGTCCTTCAGGTCGATCGCTGCAAACCAATCATGAGGACGAACGCATTCGAAAGGCGTTTCGCAGTCAACATCTTGAACGGAAGCCGGTGAAGGATCGGTTCAAGATGCGAAGGTCCAGGATTGGTCGTAACCCACCGGTTTTCTTGGGTACAATGAAGTAGGGGCTGTAGAACCCCGACTTCATTTCGGCCGGAGGGACAGGCTCGATCGCACCCTTCGCCAGTAGGGTGGCAATCTCCGCACGCATGACGGGGGCATGGGCCCCGGTCACGGTATAGCGGACTCCCCAGTAACGGGGAGGAGCCTGCGCGAACTGAATCGCGTAGCCGAGCCTGACGGTCCGCGCAACCCAGCGGGACAGACCCGGAAGCTGAAGCCATGCTTCCAGAGACTGCACCAACGGGGTCATACGGACGGCAGACGTACCCAGGGTGGGGCAGCGAGGCAGCGTTACCGGCCCGGACAGGGGAGGCTGTTGGGCGTCCCGGGGTCGGGGCACGGTTAACGGCTGCGTCCTGACAGAGGAGACCAGGGAAGGACGCACGTTCCACTGGGGTCTGCTCTGCCAGGGGGCTGGCGACAGAGAGGGATGCGAGTAGCGAGACCCGAGGGTGGCGCGCACTGTCATCACCGGTCTCTGGGTCCTCAGAGACAGGAACATGAGTTCTTCCCAAGGAAGGATTTTCCCCCGGCCCTCCACCGGGGGAAGGAGAGGCCCTGCTACCATCCCCTGGGAAGAACTGGAACCCATCTCTGAGTTGTCCACCTCCAGCCTGGCGTTTAACCAGTCTGGGAAGCGGACTGGGCGACATCCTCAACCACCTCCACGGCGCGGCCCAGGTAAAGGCTGCTGCTGGGGCCGGGCGGGAAGAGGGAGGGCGCCCTCGGCGGCGAGCGGACTGAGGCGACTGAGCCGGCGGCTGGTGCAGCAGCTGGCCGCCGGGGCAGTACGTGTTACAGCCTCAGTCTGCTCTGGGGCGGCCGAGAACTGTTGGGCGCAGTGCTCAGTCGCGCCGCCGAAGAGGCCAGCCTGGGATATGGGTGAGTTGAGGAGGCGGGCCCGCTCAACGTCCTCCACATCACCAGGTAAGGCCAGGTGTTCTCCCGGACCACAGCTGTGGACATCGCCCGACCCAGGGAGCGTGTGGCCACCTTCACCGCCCGGGGGCGGGGTCAGTTGCGGCACGCAGCTCAATGAAGAGCCCTGGGTCGGCTCCACCCTTGTGCATGTGCAAAGGGGCGGCGGCCTGCCCGCAGCTCTGCGGGACCACGCCACCGAAGTAGACGAGCCCACAGGCTTTGGGAGGGTGCTTAGGACAGCCACACCACGCCACGTCAAAGCCCTCTGTGGACACCGTAGTGCGCAACAGAGAGTTCAACAGTGGGGGGGAGGGGGCCCCAGTGTACCCTAGGCCGCGGCCCCATCAAGGGCATAGAAGGCGGAGGAGGCCACCAAACGGTCGCGGGAAGCACGGGGACTTCCGGGACCGCGTGATCTCCTCATGCACCCCGGGAGCGAAAGGCATTGGGGGCGGGGCCCAACAGCTGTCGGGTGCCGCCCCCAAAAACCAATCGCGCAACCACGAGCACCCGCGACTGGGCGGAGTTCCACACCAGCGCGAGACTCGCGGCTGCCGAGATAACATGGCTGTCAACTTTAGGTCAGATCAGGCAGTGCTGACACACCCGGAGGCGGAGCACAACCTAATCGTCATCCCCAAAGGACTCCAGCCCACCTTGGGATGCGGCGATCGACATCTCACTGCTATCCGGAGCGTGAACTGAACGAACTGGGCGTCAGAGACGGGCCGTAGATTCAATCCAACACTCGCGGGAGCGATGTATAAGAGGGGGGCGTGGCCCGAGGAATGAACGTCGGGGTTCTTAATACTACAGCACCGCCCTCAGGTCACCCTGGCCACCAGCCAAAGTACCATATCACTCGGGGTGTGGCAGAGGGGACTCTCTCTCCTCACGGAGATCATTGAGTCTCGACCGCGATGGTCACGCCCCCGCAATGGAAACGTGACACATCCGCAAACACTGCCCGAACGTGCTGAAGCCCAAACACGCTCGAGCAGTGAATGCGTCCATAGACAGCAGCGGAAATCGATCGCACCTGGAAGTGCACGGGCGAGCCGTCTTGAAAAAGACGTGCCACGCGCAAGCTCTTTTTGTGAGAGGTACACGTATGGGCTGGCCGTGGGCAGCACAACATACGGAAGTCCCAGGGGTGGCCCCGGCCAATTAGTGGAGGGGGACAACACGTACCTGGGACGGCAGAGGACACTCTGCCGAGGGAAAGACACGGGCTCGCCGTAGGGAGCCGTACCGTGGAAGAATACACATAAGGGACCGCCGTGGGGGTCACTACATATGGAACCCAGCCTAACACGAGTTCCACCAATGCATACGAGTGTTAGACCTGGCGTCGAACGCTCCGCCACGTCCGACTGCCGCGGGTTGCGGAGGACTCAACAGGGTTCGCCGATCCGGGGAACTCGACTGGAGCAGAATAAGCGCACGCATCCGTCTACCATAGGGGAGGGAATGGCGCAGCAAGCCGACACTAGAACAGGCATTCGGTGTTACTGACTATGGGAAGTGAGCACACAGGAAGAAACCGGCTCTACACGGAGGCTATAGAATCTAGCGAACGTGTTAGGTGTCGCCCAGCCCGCAGCTCTACAAATATCTGTCAGCGAGGCGCCACGAGCCAGCGCCCAGGAAGAGGCAACACCCCTAGTGGAGTGGGCTCTTAACCCGAGCGGGCAGGGCACGTCTTGGGACTGATAAGCCAAGACGATGGCATCCACTATCCAGTGGGCCATCCTCTGCTTGGAGACAGCCTTTCCCTTCTGCTGTCCTCCGTAACAGACGAAGAGCTGCTCTGAGGTCCTGAAGCTTTGCGTTCTGTCCACGTAAGTCCGGAGAGCACGGACGGGACAGAGAAAAGCTAGGGCTGGGTCTGCCTCCTCCGAAGGCAGCGCTTGCAGGCTCACCACTTGGTCCCGGAAGGGAGTAGTGGGAACCTTGGGCACATATCCAGGCCGGGGTCTCATGATCACATGAGAGTTACCGGGCCCGAATTCCAGGCACGATTCGTCGACCGAAAATGCCTGCAGGTCCCCTACCCTCTTGATGGAGGCCAACGCAGTCAGGAGTATTGTCTTTAACGACAGAATTTTCAACTCAGCTGACTGCAGAGGCTCAAAGGGTTCTCTCTGTAGTGCAGTTAGCACCAGAGTTAAGTCCCAAGAGGGTATGGAGGGAGGACGAGGAGGATTTAATCTCCTCGCTCCCCTAAGGAACCTGACGATCAGATCGTGCTTACCTAGAGATTTTCCATCTACGAGCTCATGATTAGCGGCGATAGCGGCGACATAGACTTTGAGGGTGGAGGGAGACAGCCTTCGCTCCAACCCATCTTGTAGAAAGGTAAGCACAGATGCGATCGAACATCTTCAGGGGTCTTCTCGGCGAGAAGAGCACCAATTGACGAACAGGTTCCACTTCAACGCATAGAGGCGCCTCGTAGAGGGGGCTCTAGCGGAAGTAATGGTGTCAACTACCGCTTGCGGTAGGTCACCTAGAACCTCCGCGTCCCGCCAGGGACCAGACATGGAGTTTCCAGAGGTCCGGACGCGGGTGCCATAGGGTGCCCCGTCTCTGAGTCAGGAGGTCCTGTCTCAGAGGAATGGGCCAGGAAGGTGCTGTCGCAAGGAGCATTAGTTCCGGGAACCAAGTCCGCTTGGGCCAATATGGAGCGACCAACAGGACCTGCTCCTCGTCCTCCCTGACTTTGCACAGTGTCTGCGCAAGAAGGCTCACTGGGGAAAACGCATACTTGCGTTCTTCCCGGGGCCAGCTGTGGGCCAGGGCATCTGACCCGAAGGTCCCCTTGGTCAAGGAATAAAACCACTGACAGTGGGTCGTCTCTGGGGAGGCAAACAGGTCTACCTGTGCGGCCCCGAAACGACTCCAGATTAGCTGGACCGCCTGGGGATGGAGTCGCCATTCTCCCGGAAGCACCTGCTGACGTGACAGCTCGTCGGCCGCATGATTGAGCTGGCCCGGAATGTGAACGGCACGAAGCGACCTCAGATGCTTCTGACTCCATAAAAGGAGATGGCGGGCGAGTTGCGACATGCGACGGGAGCGTAGACCACCCTGTTTGTTGATGTACGCTACGGCCGCAGTGTTGTCCGTCCGGACCAGAACGTGCTTGCCTCTGAGCGGAACTTTGAAGCGGCTGAGTGCAAGACAAACTGCTAACAACTCGAGGCAATTGATATGCCATTGCAGTTGAGGCCCCATCCACAGACCCGAAACTGCAAGCCCGTTGTACGTGGCACCCCAACCCGTGGATGAGGCATCCGTGGAGACAACGGAGTGCCTGGACACTTGTTCTAGGGGGACTCCCGCCCGGAGAAACAGTGGGTCCGACCACGGGCCGAAGGTTTGGCGGCACCTCGGAGTCTCTTGGACGCGGAGGGAACCGCTGTGCCACGCCCATCTCGGGACTCGATCGTGTAGCCAGCGTTGAAGCGGTCTCATATGAAGCAATCCGAGCGGCGTTACTGCGGCTGCGGATGCCATATGCCCCAGGAGCCTCTGAAAATGTTTCAGTGGTACCGCTGTCCTGCCTTTGAACGAATTCAAGCAGTTCAACACTGACTGGACGCGCTTCTCTGTGAGGCGCGCTGTCATGGCGACCGAGTCTATCTCCTCTTCTCCCAGTTGACCCGAAGTCCCAACTGGCTGAGGTGACTGAGCACCTTGTCCCTGTGTTCGCACAACTGCGCTCGCGACTGGGCAAGAATCAGCCAGTCGTCGAGGTAGTTGAGGATGCGAACACCATGCTCTCTCATGGGAGCAATGGCCGCCTCCGCAACCTTCGTAAAGACGCGGGGCGACAGGGACAGGCCGAAGGGTAAGACGCGGTACTGATATGGCCGTCCCTCGAACGCGAAGCACAGAAAGGGCCGGTGTCGAGGGAGAAGCGAGACATGAAAGTACGCGTCCTTCAGGTCGATCGCTGCAAACCAATCTCGGGGACGGATGCACCTGAAGATGCGCTTCTGCGTTAACATCGTGAACGGCAGCCTGTGAAGGGACCGGTTCAGGAATCGCAGGTCCAAGATCGGTCGTAACCCGCCGCCTTTCTTGGGTACAATGAAGTACGGGCTGTAGAACCCGGACCTCATATCGGCTTGAGGGACCGGCTCTATCGTGTCCTTCGCCAGTAGGACAGCGATCTCCGCCCTGAGCACGGGGGCGTTTGCCTCCACCACAGTCGTGAAGTGAACGCCCCTGAACTTGGGGGGACGCCGGGCGAACTGAATCGCATAGCCGAGTCTGAAGGTTAAGGAGGAGCCACCGAGACGGGCTGCGAAGCGCTAGCCAGGCTCCCAGACTCCGAGCAGGGGGGATCATCGGCACCACAGACGTACCCGCAGCGGGGCAGCGAGGCGGAACGCAGGGATCCGGCTCGGACGGCATGGGAGCGGCCCGAAGCGGGATCTGAGTGTGCTGTGGAACCCTTACCTGCATCCACGGAGGGGACGTGCGATTGTGGGGAGGCTGCTTGTGTGCGTCCCGACAGCCGGCGTCCCCTGCTGGCGAAGGGAGAGGTACTTGAGGGTGGCGAGGCATGGGAGCGTCGACCACCGCCAAGCGCGCTCTCTTGGCACCCAGAGATATTGGAAACTGCTCTTTTATTGAAGTTTTGGGTGCCTCTGGCACTGGGGCCAGCGGCGGAACAGACAAACAAAAGATTTTCCCCCGGCCCTCCTCCGGGGGAAGGAGTGGTGCTGCAGCCATCTCCCTCAGAGCAGTTTCCTCCATCTCTGGGTGGCCCGTCTCAGGGCCGCTTGCGACGACGCTTGCCACCTGGCTTGGCAGCGGCCTGAGCGGGCTGGACATCCTTCCCACGGCCGGCCCCATGCCGACGGCTGGTGGAAGGCTGCTGCGGTGCCTTGGCGGGGGCGGAGGCGGCGGGTGGACGTCCTCGGCGACGAGTAGTCGGAGGCGCTGCCGCCGGCGGCGGGGTGGAGGCAGCAGCGGGCCGCCGGGGCAGGATGTGTTTTATCGCCTCCGTATGCTTCTGGGCGGCCGAGAACTTTTGGGCAAAGCTCTCGACCGCGACGCCGAATAACCCAGCTGACGAGATGGGGGAGTCCTGGAACCGATATTTATCGGTCTCCCTCATGTCAGCCAGGTTTAACCAGAGATGACGCTCCTGGAGCACAAGCGTGGACATCGCCTGACCGATGGCACGGGCGGTGACTTTCGTCGCCCGGAGGGCGAGGTCCGTCGCCGTCCGGAGCTCCCGGAGGAGCTCTGGGTCAGGCCTACCCTCGTGCATGTCAAGGAGTGCCTGGGCCTGGTGGACCTGCAGCAACGCCATGCCATGCAAGGCGGACGCAGCCTGTCCGCAAGCCTTGTAAGCCTTCCCGGTCAGACCGGAAGAGAACTTACAGGCCCGGGACGGGAGACGTGGGTCACCGCGCCAGTTAGAGGCGGTCGCCGGACACAGTTGCATCGCGACGGCGCGCTCCACTGGCGGGATCCCCAAGTAACCCTTGGCTGGCCCGCCGTCGAGGGTAGTGAGGGGGGAGGAGTCACTCGGCCGGTTTCTGGCAGAAAAAGGTGCCGTCCACGACCTCGTGAGCTCCTCATGCACCTCCGGGAAGAAAGGTGTCGGGGCGGGGCGCTGAGAACCAGCGCGACCCACCCCGAGGAACCAATCGTCCAACCTAGAGGGTTCGGGACACGGTGGAGGGTTCCACTCGAGCCCAACCCTTTCGGCGGCCCGGGCAAGCATAGCAGCCATCTCAGGGTCTGGGGCAGCCGTTGCCACTCTCCCAGAGGGAGGCAGTACAACTGACCCTTCATCCCCCGAGGACTGAAACTCTCCCTCCGATGCAGCAATAGACATCTGTTCGTCCGCTGGAGCTCCAAAAGTCACCACTGGTCTCCCGTGGGAGGGTCCAGCGGGTTCCCTTGGAGGCTCTACCGGCTGCGGAGCAGAGGGAATAGGGGCCTGCGGAGATTCACTAAACGTGATCCTCAGATCACCCTGGCCATCCAAAGAAGCAGGTCCACCCGGGTTAGGGGTAGACCTAGTTCGTGGGATGGGTAAGGGGACTCCCCCACCCCGGAGGTAGGAGAGTCTCGATCTAAGCTCCGAGATAGTCATGTTCCTGCAGTGGGAACATGAACTATCCACAAACGCTGCCTCAGCGTGCTGTGTGCCCAAACACGTGAGACAGCGATTGTGACCGTCAGAAGGGGACAGGGAACGACCGCATCCAGAAACGCATCCTTGTAGTGCAGCCCGTGCCTGTACTCAAAACAGGAAAACGCCCTACCCAGACCAACGGGGTTGCTGTGATAACAGCAGTTTTCTCTGTCTTCTCAGAGGCAGCTCGGTGAGTCAGCGCGGTCCCGCTGAAACGTGCCGTTCCTCCAAGACGCGTCCTCCTCTGGTTCTCCGGTCCTGTAGTTCTTGCTTGATAGCAGCGAAAATACTCGATCTTAGAGATGAGTGAGTCCTTCATATGCCTGTTTGGCTCCGAAGTGAATGACAGCGTGCATTCGCTCTCGCTTCCTGTTTATACCCGAGGCGCGGGGCGGGGCGCGAGATGCAAATCTCGCACGCCAATTGTTCATTGGCCGGTTCTAGATAGCTCGAAGCTGATAGGGGCTCCCAGAAGTGATCCCAATTCGTCGGTACGTCCGACGTACGTCGAACGTGACCGACTGAATGGGAACTGTGTGTATACTAATAATATGATGCATGTTGTTTTGCTCAATGAGCAATAACTTTGCTAATGCTAGTGCAGTAACAAGTTTGTTTCTACTTGTGCTGTGTTAGCAGCATACGGTCTATTAATTGTACATCATGACTCAAAGTAAAAATAAACAGGTCATTTCCATTCACTCTAATTTACACACTTAGAGTCAACATGAAATAAAAAAGCACATTTCACAAAAAAAAGTTAAATTAATTTAAGATTTTACATGATTTATTCAGGTAGATTGCATTAAAGAAAGCAAGCTTTAAAAACTACTCAAAAATATAATGTGTAATATTGTTACCATAATGTTTTTAAAAAAAAGTAAATAGAACACAACATTCTTACAGTGTACAGGCAAACTTACAGTCTCCAATTCACCTGTCCTGTATGTCTTTAGATTGTGGGGGAACCCAGAGGAAACCAATGTCAACATACAGGAAAGATTCATGAATCTTCTGAACTTATCAGGTTTTTTTTACAATAATTTTTTTACAATCAGTGAAGACAGGAAGAAGCAATAGAAAAGATAACAGCATAGGCAACTGCGATGAGGAAGTGATGAATGAAATTAAACTGCACTTCCCCAAAAAGAAGTATGAAAAGAGTGATGGTTGAAGCCCCCCTCAGATGCATTAAGCGTGAAGGACTCCTGACACCATATCGACACTTAACAGCAACTCCAATATTGCTGGTTAGAGTTTGACTACAGAACTTTTGTTTAGCTGATTGTAAGTTTTATTTTATTTTGCATAAACTGTTTTGTATTGTAACCAATAAAATAAGTATTTTTATTGTTACTATTGCCTTTACAAGTGAGACTTTATTTATAACTACAAACTGAGCCTAAAAAGAAAACAACAACCACAAGCGGGTCTTCTACGTCATTCCTGAAGAACTTCCACCTGCTGGCGGGTGAGTACTTTATGGTTTAGACTAGATTTGACTATCCTTACACTACCTGAATAATCATAGGGTTAAAGGTGTAAGATAAAATCTAACAATATCATACCTGCCAACTTTTCAAAAAACCTTGGAGTGAGATTTTGTCTGGGGAGATCAAAATTATGCCGCACACGCAGCCACACAAGTTGGTGGCTCAGATATCAGAGAATTGGAATTAATCTGATGTTGTACCCATGTATACCCTGCATTCTGGTGATTTGTGGGGAGGCCCAAAGCCGTTGATATGGGCAACCTACTGGAGATGGACAATATTGGTTACATTCTGTGAAGCAGACATAGCGGAAGGTCCACCCCAGGACATTTTGGATTAAGTAGATGTGATTTCCTGCATTCTAGTGGATTTTGGGGTGGTCTGCTAAAGATGTCCAATACCTGAACTTATTCTGATTCATGTTCAGCATCATTGCAGAGCCTTCTAGACTTGAGCTAAACATTCAACCAGAAAACTATTGTTGTGCCTAAATGACTTATTAATAGACCAGTGTTTAAGGTTGATTAGGTTGATTGATATTTGGATTAGAATGGTATTAGAATGGTATTAGCGAACGCGTTCTTCATGTACAGTATTGTGCTAGTTTAGCAATTATAATGTTTGGATCTACACAATAACACATGGTTCATGGGCAATTATGTGAAAACAAACATTGGTCTTAGTAGATAAAGAAGAGAAACCAACATATTTCTGCTATTTCATTCAGGGGGTCTGCTGCCGAATTCAGACGAATGCAAAAGAAAAACACCCATTTTTACACAGCTTACACAAACACACAGTGTTGTAAATGGCTGTTAACTGTTGGATTGATAAGCTATGTGCATTCAAATAATGTAGAATAATAATACATTTAGAATATTATATATAACCATATTTTAAATAAATGTACAATTTATCATTTTGACTCCTAATTTAAAATTTTCCCTGTTCTTAAATTTTTTAAAACGATTGCAAAACAGGGTGATTTTTGAGAATTTAAGCTTTCAAATAATACTTATAATGATTAGGCATACTTAAAACTTGGTTTGAATAAATAGTCTATATTGATGTTTATTAAACACATAAGCTAATTTATTACAAATTTTATAATTTATTTATTTTGATGGCTGATTGGTTTATGATTTATTTCCAAATAACTTGTTTATAATGAGTTCCCTGTTTTCATTAAAAGCTGAGCAATGGGTCTGTAGTTCTCTGATGATAATATTAACAATGTTAAAATAATGTTAAGATCTTTAACCAATTTTTTTTTGCATATGTATAATTATCTATCATTAATGATAAACTAAATCCTATAAAATCCTCTGCTTCAGTCTATTGCAGATATAGATAATCATACATGCATGCATATAGCTATGGTTGCAGACGCACAGGCAACATTTGAATGTTCACAAAGCGCGTTCACAACCGGCTTTGACAGTTCGAAAACGTATAGCGGCCCATAGAAACAGTAGCTAATGAGGCATCTACTTATACATATCTATGGACAGCAGCGCATACGGTTCAGTGGCCCTAAGCAGTGCCATACCGAGTCTCAGCCCAAGATCAGATTGTTTTTTTGCTTGCCTATTGTCATATAGTATATAGAGAAATATATAATGTAATATATTACTTATATTTACTTGCATTATAATTGTTTAATATTTTCAAGCCAGTTAACAATAGCACAAGCACACCTGCATCTAAAGTAGCAAAGAGACTTTGCTTTTAACATTTACTCTCTTTTAAACAACTGAAACCAGCATAAAAGCGCAACCCTCATAAAGCGCCCTTATCCGGACACTTAGAATGGACACTTCGGTGATACTGGCTGGTTGAAGCAAGCACATGGGAAGAAACCGGCTCTACACGGAGGCTTTACAATCTAGTGAATGTCTTAGGTGTCACCCAGCCCGCAGCTTTACATATATCTGCCAGCGAGGCGCCATGCGTCAGCACCCAGGAAGAGGCAACACTCTTAGTGGAGTGGACCAAGGCGATGGCATCCACTATCCAATGGGCCATCCTCTTCTTGTGTAACTGAGGCCAGCTAATAGTCTCTGAGCAAGTAAACCTCACTCCTCTGGTCTCAAGAGACGCTCTAGCGACTGACGTTAGGGGTTGCAGCCTTTAGCCTCCTTGTTAGAGCGTCCGACTCTCATGCCGGCGAACACGGGTTCGAGTCCCGCTTGGAGAGGGTGGTTCGGACAGGAGGGGTTACATTGGTGCTGTGACCCGGATGGGAGTGAGGTTTAGGGGGTGAGTGTAACGGAGGCCAGCTAGTATTCGCTGTGCGAGTAAACCTCACTCCTCTGATCTCAAGAGACGCTCTAGTGACTGACGTTAGAAGTTGCAGCCTTTAGCCTCCTTGTTAGAGCGTCCTACTCTAATGCCGGCAGACCCGGGTTCGAATCCCTCTTGGAGCGGGGAGGTTCGAACAGGAGGGGTTACACTTGGAGACACCCTTTCCCTTCTGCTGGACTGTAACAGATGAAGAGCTGGTCTGATGTCCTGAAGCTTTGCGTTTTGTCCACGTATAACCGCAGAGCATGGACGGGATAGAGAAAAGCCAGGGCTGGGTCTGCCTCCTCTGAGGGCAGCGCTTGCAGGTTCACCACCTGGTCCCATAAGGGAGTGGTGGGAACCTTGGGCACATATCCAGGCAGGGGTCTCAGGACCACGTGAGAGTTAGCCAGCCCGAACTCTAGGTACGATTCGTCGACTGCAAATGCCTGCAGGTCCCCTACCCTCTAAACGGAAGCCAATGCAGTCAGGAGCGCTGTCTTTCAAGACAAGATTTTCAACTCCACTGACTGTAAAGGTTCAAAGGGTGCTGCAGTGCCGTCAGCACCAGAGACAAGTCCCAAGAGGGTATGGAGGCGGATTTAATCTCGTCATTAAAATGAGGTTGATTTTACACCAATTCCAGCGTGAGTCATGTTCCAATGATGAAACATTAGAATAACTTTTTATTCAACCCGAACCTTGAGCAGGACTGATGCTCCTCAGTTTGAGGTACATAATGAGATGTTTCAACTGTAATTCCCCACCATCAGCATTAGCAAGTGTGCATCCATCAACAAACCCATGTGTGTGTGTGTGTCTAATGTATTGCGGTGCACATGTGGGAACTGTATCAATAACAGTGCATAAATTAGCCGAGCTGAGTAAGACAGTAAGACAAATTAGTAAGAATGACAGACAATCTGCATTAATACACACAGTTTTAGGTAATAGTGTCCCACAGCTGATTTACAGAAGTATTTCAGTGAGACGTAACGTGAGTTAGCCGGAGACCTACACAATATGAAACACAATAAACATTATAGAGCACAGCGTCTTCTACACATGATGCTATCCAGTATCCGCTTCAGTGTTCAAGGTTTCCCTGGTGTCTGCACGCTCACGGCAATATGCTAATGTTTTGTCGTGACGTCACAACGAAATTGTTGATTATTATTCATAATTTATTAGAAAATTAAGACTTTACATTGGTTAGTTTAGTAGCTGGTGTCCTAAAAAAGTGTAGCTCTAACCAGCTCCAAAACACCTGCCTGGAAGTTTTTAGTAACCCTGGAGACTTTGATTAGCGGATCAGGTGCTTATTTAGGATGGGAGCAAAATTCTAGGGCTGAATCCAAGCCCTATAAAAGAGCATCTTCTGCTGATCCGAAAGACAATAGCAAAAGACTCCGTATTTACAGGAACAGTGAGTGTATGTTTAAAGCTTTATTTAAATAAAATACAAAATTCAGCAATAGCAAGGCAATTAAAAGTCATTAAATGTCATTATAATTACCATGTGACAACAGTAGAATTTAAAAAAAAAAAAACTTTCACTGTTGCACTCAAATCATCCTTGTTCACATGACTTAAAAAACTAAAAAACTTAAATTTACTGAGTTGTTTCTACTAAAAGTGAGTATTGTCAGCTTTACTTAATAAGTGTTTGTTCAGTTAACATTGCTGAGTGAAACGAACAAACAGGGCAGTGGATCTGTAGTTCCCAGCATGCTTTGCAAGGGACTGCATTAGGAGAGTAAATTTAGGGATTAAAGTGTTATTTTATGTTTTTCAGTAAAGGGAAAGATGTTGTTAGTTTATGTTAGTGTTATGTTCAGTTTCTGTAATTTTGTGGTTGCCATTATGCAGAAGAGTGCCTGTGTTTCAATTAAGTTATTTTAGCATTTTGTTTCTAAAAAAGATGCTTGTTGTTATTTAATAATTTTCAACTTACACTTGTAGAGCAAGTAGGGGAGCGCGGGGCACAAGCTGACGCGGGGTTAGTTGTAACGCGCATGTTTTAACCCTTTCCACACGTGCCAGAATGACGAAACTTAGTTTATTTACTAGTTGCCATATCAACATTATTTAGAGAAAAAATAGCGCCAAAATTAAAAAATCTCTATAAGATATTACCGAACATGTATTTAACCATAGCAAAAGTAAATTTCTTACTTAAGTTTAGTTTTCATCTCTGTTTTTTGTGTTTATTTAAAATGAGACAAATCTGATATTATGTTAATCTTATATCTGTTATTTAACAGTTGAGATGGTTCTTTAATGCTGATCTAACAGCAGAAGACACAAGCCAGGGTTTAAATCCCAGTTGTGCAGATGGGGTGTGTTGTAACACTGCGTTACAATGAGCCCCTATTAGAAATATGCCATTATATTCCATACTTTTATGAATTCTTTTGAGAAACCATGAGAAAAGGGTGAATAATGACTGAGAGTTAATGTTCAGAAATTATTAATTATTATTATGTTTTGAACTATGCTGTATAGCTGTATTTAGCAGTGTTTGTAGTCAAACTCAAAAATGCTTATATTTTTTATGATTAAAAAATGCAATTATTTTATTTTAAAAAGTTAATAATTGTATTTTGTTGACAAAATATTTTAGTTTGTCTTGTATATATATTTTTATTATATCAGAGAACATTTTAAGCTGTTATTTTGTCATGTTACATTGTGCCCCACCACATGTTACAATGTACCCCACCTATGGGACATGTTGTCACATTTCACTTCCATTCTTTCGGGGTAAATCAAGAAAAAAGTATACACTGTATTAATGAAACAAAACCACATAATTGTTCTAGACATGTGTGCAATTAATGTGGGAAACAATAAATACTCTGACCCCCAAGTGGATTTAAAGAGAAAGTCAAAAAGTGTTAGGTTGTGCCCCGCTCTCCCCTAGTTCATTTAATAAGGTAAATTAAATCGACAAATGTGTTCACCTAACATAATAAACTTTTATAAATGTAACATTATTAAGTAAACTGCACATATAAATATTATTTAACAGTGACAAATTCAAATGATTTGTATATACTTAAAACATTTTGTCAGCTTTACTTGACTTTCTTTTGTTCATATAACTAAATGGTTATTTGTAAAAATTACTCAATATAGTTGTGTGGAACCACTTGACGCTGCTTTTTTAAGTAAATTCAAAAAAGTACTTTTTTGAGTGCATGTTTACATTTTGTAAAACCAATGACAATGACCTGCACACATAGAAAAACTAGATTTAATGCTTGGCAGAACAGAGCAGTTTCACATGATTTGGCAACTTTTCCTTAAAAAACAAAAAATCCTTTCCCTATACATTATGTAACCCTTCCTCTGCATTTGACCTGTGCTGTTCTTGTCCTCTCCCTCACCCCTCTCCCTCATCCCTGATTAATTAAGAAACTGTTGCATCTGATTATCCTAAAATTTTACACTTTCCTGATAAATCCCTGGGACAAATTCTAAATGTACCAAATGAAGCAGGTGGACTCAGAACAAAGCACTTGTTGCTGAAGGAGCACAACGAAACCACAAAGAAGCAGGCCAAAAATATATATATGTTTGTTTCTCTTGGTGAGAGCACGTATACACGGCTAGACACATCCTGTTGAGGCGTACGTGCTGCAGCTCAGTTAGATTCACATGTGTGTGGGTTTTTCTCATTTAACTCATGCTTGATGAGCATTTCCACTCTTGCAAACAGAGGTAGGTTATGAGGTGTGGAGAGTGTAGGAACCTTTTTCCTCGTCGAAGCAGAGACCAAGATATATTTTGAACAGAAGTTATTCTGGTAACACTTTACAATACGGGTGCACTAATATGCATTAAATAATGCTTAACTAATGCACAGATAATCACGAGTTAATGTATGACTCATGAAGAACTAACCCATTTATTAATGATAACTGCATCAGCAACTAATGAACATTCTATATGATTAATAGATTTAAGTAATCATTATTTTTTTATTAGTTAAATGTGTCATTGTATTAATTTCCTAATAACATATTATATTAACTAATAATGTAAATGAACGAGTTAATTACCACAATGGGTCAAAGTCATGCATTTCAACTTCCAGTCGTCTGCTTTATTTTATTATTATTATTTTATTTTATTATTCATTAGCTAATGATTTGCAAATGTATCATTATGTTATGTCTTTACTTGTTGAGGCACATGACTGTTAACTAATTGTTAAAGAATATGTCATTGTGGTTATGGGTTTTGAATTAATTTTGAATTAGTTAACAGTCATGTGCCTCAACAAGTAATTTGAATGAATCATACGGTGGCCGAGACAGCTCAACGCGCTGCAAATGAAGAAAACACATGCAAACAGAAAAAACATCTTCTTCAGTTTGACAACACGTGCTGCAAAAGTTCACAACACATGCAAATACAAAAACGCGCTGCAAAAAGTCCACAACACATGCAAATACAAAAACGCGCTGCAAAAAGTCCACAACACATGCAAATACAAAAACGCGCTGCAAAAAGTCCACAACACATGCAAATAGAGAAACGCGCTGCAAAAAGTCCACAACACATGCAAATAGAGAAACGCGCAGCAAGAAGTCCACAACACATGCAAATAGAGAAACGCGCAGCAAGAAGTCCATGATGATGATTAGGCTACTTTTAGAGTTAAATTAATACTTTAATTTTTTAACACAAAATAATACCCCAAATCATTTGTCCTGGCGCCGGGACTGGCATACCAAAACGAAAGTGTTAAGGGAACACCAACAATTGACGTACATTAGTCTTCAGTGGGGTGCACCTGAAAGGTGTTTGTTTGTTTATTTTAACATTCTGATCGTATGTGCATTATGAGCAGGCCTATTTGCAGCTGCGTTTTTGTATTTGCATGTTGTGAAATTTTGCAGCGCGTTTCTCTATTTGCATGTGTTGTGAACTTTTGCAGCGTGTTCCCTTTCGAGGGAACTCGCACTGCATCGAGACGACACTTTGGGGATACTCCCTTAGCACTAGCGAATCTGAAGTCAGAATGACAACTAGGCCAATCCGATTGGCGTGCGTGATGACGTAACTGTGACGGCATACCCGGAAGTATAAAAGGGGATCTGGAACGTAATGTCGGCAGTTAATGCTCTTCAGCATAGCGCTCTGTGTCACAATATTGTCTGTCTATTTATTGTTGTATTGTCAAGAGTGAAAGTGTGTGAAAAAGTATGGAGAGTGAGAAAATAAGAGAGTTTAAGCAGTGTGTGCATCCTTGCCCTCGCTACATGTCAGGCTCGGATACACACCTGCTGTGTGTGCACTGTCTGGGCGTTCAGCATGCTCGAGCGGCTCTCGAGGGAGCCGCTTGCGATCACTGCAAGAAGCTGACGCTCAGAGTGCTCCGCTCTCGGCTGGCCGCGTTTGATGAGGCCGGCCAGCCTCGTGAGCCCCATGGTTCTGGACCCGCGGTCGCTGTGGCGGCTTGGCGTCGCAGATCATGGGGTTCACAGCGGGACTTGTCAGAGGGTTTCGGGTAGTGTTAATTTTGTCACCTATTTTTAATTTAGTCTTAGTCTTAGTCTTGTGCCAAATGTCCTTGTTAGTTTTAGTCATATTTAGTCATTCAAATATCTTTTTTTGTTAGTCAAGTTTTAGTCGACTAAAAGTCTCGTCATTTTAGTCTAGTTTTAGTCAAAAGACAACTCAAGGTATCTTAGTCAAGTTTTAGTCGACCAAAAGTCTAGTCATTTTAGTCAAAGGAAAACTCAATATATTTTGTGGCAAAATAAGTTACATAAAGTACATATAACCTGCATAATGTATGTGCCACAACACCATAGCTAAATGGTTGATTTACAGCGTAGATGCCTATAATCAGCATTAGCTTATGAGACGATGGGCACAAATATTGATTTTGATCTTGATTCAGTATGAATTCATATGTATATAGCCTACTGTACATATTAGGAAAAATAAGTTTGCCTTTTAGCACTATTTTATTATATTTGCTTGCATTCTTTACTATTCACTAATCACAAATAAGTAAGCAGTTATGATCTGCAACTAGACTACATGTATATTTATTAAAGGGCCATACAGGCACCCAGTGGGTAATGGCATTACAAGTGAAATGTTTTATTTTTCCAGCCACAAAATGACTCTAATGTGCCTCTTTGCAGTGGAATTCTCTATTTTAACCTTAATTAATACACTAATTGTAATATAAATAATACAAATATTAGAAGAAAAATATTTTAAGTGGTCATTAATGGACAATAAGTATTGCACAAATAGTATTTAATACCAAAAGATCTCCTCAAAATATTCAATAAATATTATTGAATTAAAATATAGGCTATTTATTTTAAAAATAGTTCAGGTGTATGGTCACATTTAACCATCAATGAGTATAAGTGTGACTTAATTAGTAAGGAATACCTGAGGGCTAAATACAAGAAAAACATTAATATTAATGTTAACAATGTTGCATCTCTACCACTCTCCATAATAAAATGATACTGTAAATGTGGCTGACGTAATACTCAATACACACTATGCTGTAGGCTACTGTTTACCAAAGATTGCTGCAAACACCTGTATAGTGAAGCTGTTGTGTAACTTGCGCGGCTTAAGCCATTCAAATGTACTGACACAGCGCTAGAAGTGTTGAGCGCTCCGGGAACCACGTGACCATGCGCGCCTCCGCGAGATGACAGGCGGAGTCTGAGAGAGACCTGTAGCCTACACGAGCAACAGCGCGAACTCTTTCGGAATATTTTGAACAGCTGAATATTCATCTCATCAAGAAAAAGAAGAGACAATTGTAGACGAAAATGAAGAGAGATTTTATCTTAGTTTTTATTTTATGCAAAACATTTTAGTCTCGTCCTTTTTCGTCAACAATAATGCATGTTAATTTAGTCTTAGTCAGCGTTTTTGGACATTGGTGCGGTCTCGTCATCGTCTCATCTTCGTCATGGAAAAAAAGGTCGTTGACGAACATATTTAGTCTCGTCTCGTCTGACGAAATTAACACTAGTTTCGGGACTGCTGCAGCACTTTCCCGATCTTCCTCTGACAGTTCCAAGGATCTTCCTCCCCACGTGGAAGCCCGCTCTGCGGCTTCTTCCCCCGGGGTGGGAGGTCCGATGTTCATTCTCTCCGGTTCCGAGGAGCCGGAGGAAGTGGGCATCGAGGCGGGTGGTGAAGCAGGAATTGTTTCATCACTTCATCCACCTGCCCAAGAGGAGCTGGTCGAGGTGTTGACCCGGGCTGTGGCCAAATTAAAAATCGATTGGCCACAAGAGGCTCCGGAAATTCAGCCACCCAGTAGGCTGGATGACCGGTTCCTCTCGCACCGGGTCCAAACACCTCGCCGGGGCTTGCCTTTCTTCCCGGATCTTGGAGGAAGCCCTTTTCCTCGCGTATCTCCAATCCTACAGTGTTGGATTATTCCAATGATCTGGGGGCACGGGAAGCGGGCTATGGGGCGATGCCTCGGGTGGAGGAGGCTCTCACGAGCTACCTTTCACCCGACGCTGCATCGTCCCTCAAAGCTCCGGTTTTGCCCACCAAACCCTGTCGGGATACCTCATCTTTGGTGGGCAAGGCTTATATGGCGGCTGGACGGCTGGTAGTTACCTGCACACTCTATCCATCTTGCAGGCCTACCAGGCTGATCTCCTAAAAGAGCTAGATGAGGGCGAGGGTCCCTCTCCGGAGGATGTGCTGGATCTCCGGAAGGCTGCAGATTTGTCTCTCCGCGTCACCAGGGAGACGGCCCGCGCTATTGGCCGCTCCATGGCTTCCATGGTGACAGTGGAGAGACATCTCTGGCTGAATCTGTCGGGGATAAAGGAGAAGGATAAAACCTTCCTCCTGGACTCCCCGATCTCGCCTTCTGGTCTGTTTGGAGACGCGGTTAACTCCGTCGTTTCCAGACACCAGGAGGCGAAGAGACAGTCGGTAGCCTTCCACCAGTACCTCCCTCGCCGCTCAAACCCTGGGAAGGCTTGCCCTAGTGGGCAGCCTCAGCCGTCAGCCAGCTCCTCGCACCGGCAGGTGCAAAAAGAGAGCGTCGCCTCTAGAGCCCCTCCCCCGGGAGCTTGGCAACAGAGGCGGCGCTCTCAGCAGCAGTCTTCCGCTCCTAAAGGCAATCTGAGGAACGTTCTTCAGGCGCGGAAGGCTGCTGGGAAGAAGTCCTAGCTGTGGCAGGACTTCCAGGAGCGGTCCCCCCCGCGAAGGAACAACCGAGGTTGCTCCCTCCGCGGCGCTCTGGGGAAATCGATGTGGTAATCCCGCCATCTATGACGCTTCGGGCCACATCGATTTCCCGCGAACGCATGCTGCACCAGCCGCCTCTGGAAAGACCTGCGGCTGGGCAGCTTGCGTGTCCGCACACGGAGAACCGTTCCCAACCACTTCCTGCCGGTCAGCCGCTTCAGGGGGTTGGGAATGGGACCCGTGTAACACCTGACGCCAGCCTTGAGAGGCTGGTTCCCTTAGTAGATTATCTCGGCGCTTGGAAATGCCTTCCGAATATTTCTACATGGGTCCTGCGTACTGTAGAAAAGGGTTACAAACTGCAGTTCGGTCATTCTCCTCCAGGGTTCAGGGGGTTGTAAAAACTTTGCTAGCGAAGGAAGCCATAGAGCGCGTTCCTCCACTCAAAAAGTGCTGGGGCACATGGCAGCAGCGTCCAACGTGATACCTTTTGGCCTGCTGTACATGAGACCCCTCCAGTGGTGGCTGAAAACCAAGGGGTTTTCCCCCAGAGGGAATCCTTTCCGTATGATCAGGGTAACGCGCAGATGCCTTCGTTGCCTTGTCATATGGAAGAAACCTTGGTTTCTGTCCCAGGGGCCAGTGTTGGGAGCGTCCTGTTGCCGGAAATCCGTTTCAACAGACGCCTCCCTCACTGGTTGGGGCGCGGTCATGGACGGCCGCTTTGCGAGGGGCCCGTGGGAGGGCCATAAATTGCCTGGAGATGATGGCGGTATACAAAGCTCTCAGGAGCTTTTTCTCGGACCTCCGTGGCCAACATGTCCTGGTACGGACAGACAATACGTCTGTCGTAGCGTACATCAACCATCGGGGGGTTTGAGGTTGCGCCCTCTTTGCAGACTGGCGCATCGCATCCTCCTGTGGTCCCAAGGGAAACTGTTGTCCATCAGGGCAATGTATGTCCCGGGGGTCCAAAATTAGGGAGCAGACATCCTGTCGAGGCAGGGGTTGAGGCCCGGGGAGTGGCGACTCCACCCAGAGGTGGTGGAGGCCATATGCAAGAGGTTCAGCCCAGTGGAAGTGGATTTATTTGCGTCTCGAGAGACGTACCACTGCCCACTGTGGTTTTCCCTCACGCATCCAGCCCCGCTGGGGTTGGATGCCATGGTTCAGACGTGGCCGAGGCTGCGTCTGTACGCATTTCCCCCGATTGCTCTGCTCCCGGGAGTCCTGGAGAGGGTCCGGCGACAGGGGGTCAGCCTACTTCTGGTAGCACCCCGTTGGCCGACTCGAGTTTGGTTCTCGGATATCATAGCTCTGCTAGCAGGTCAGCCGTGGGAGATTCCTCTGAGGAGGGATCTCCTATCTTCAGTGCTGGAGTTCCTCCAAGATCGCTTCTCTGCAGGGCTTACCCCGTCCGCACTCAAGGTGTACGTGGCTGCCATTGCGGCATTCCACACTCCTATGGGTGATGGGTCTCTGGGTAGGCACCAGCTGGTTGTACAATTCCTCCGTGGGACTAGGAGGATGAGGCCTGTGGCTCGTTCCAGAGTTCCAACCTGGGACCTGGCAGTGGTTCTCGAAGGCTTGGCTGAGGCCCCCTTCGAGCCATTGGAGTCAGCTGAACCAAGGAACCTGACCCTTAAGGTGGCTTTTCTCCTCGCCATTACCTCTCTCAGGAGAGTGGGAGATCTCCAGGCCTTGGCGATATCGCCAACCTGCCTGGAGTTTGCCCCGGGAGGAGTAAAGGCCATCTTACACCCTAGGCCGGGCTAAGTGCCTAAGGTGCCATCAAGGGTGGTCAGGTCATTGGTTCTGCAGGCATTCCATCCTCCGCCTCACGTGACGGCGGAAGAGGGGAGACTTCACCTACTCTGCCCGGTTAGGGCTCTCAGAGTTTATTTGGCGAAGTCTGCACAGTGGAGGAGATCGCAACAACTGTTGGTGTGTTTTGGCTCACCCAAGAAGGGATTGCCTGCGTCTACTCAGACAATCAGTAATTGGATTGTCCAGGCAATTACCATGGCCTACCAGGTGCGCAGTTTGCCTTCACCTGTGGCCGTGAGGGCTCATTCCACCAGAGGCATGGCCTCTTCGGTGGCCCTTCTTTCCGAGGTCCCCTTGCAGGATATCTGCGAGGCGGCCGGGTGGGCTACCCCACACACTTTTTTTATCAGGTTCTATAGCCTGGATCTCCCTACGACGCCTGGTGCTAGGGTGCTCCAGTCCTAGCTGTGCCCGGTCTCCGGCTTCACACTAGGGCAGGCGCTACCCTCGGTGTGGCCTAGTGGGGACTCGCTCCCCAAAGTGTCGTCTCGATGCAGTGCGAGTTCCCTCGAAAAGGAACTGCTCGGGTTATGTATATAACCCTTGTTCCCTGAGACAGGGAACGAGCACTGCATCCCGACGCCACACCTCGGCGCGCCTGGAGCGCATGCTTCAGAGCAATTACTGCCGACATTACGTTCCAGATCCCCTTTTATACTTCCGGGTATGCCGTCACAGTTACGTCATCACGCACGCCAATCGGATTGGTCTAGTTGTCATTCTGACTTCAGATTCGCTAGTGCTAAGGGAGTATCCCCAAAGTGTCGTCTCGATGCAGTGCTCGTTCCCTGTCTCAGGGAACAAGGGTTATATACATAACCCGAGCAGTTTCTCTATTTGCATGTGTTGTGAACTTTTGCAGCGCGTTTCTCTATTTGCATGTGTTGTGAACTTTTGCAGCGCGTTTCTCTATTTGCATGTGTTGTGAACTTTTGCAGCGTGTTTCTCTATTTTCATGTGTTGTGGACTTAAAGCTTGAAGATTATTATGCTTTCTGTTTTGTCGATTGAGTTGTTTCATTTCTATAGCTCTTTATTCCAGATACTAGGCATAAAGTATTGTATTACATACAACAAGTACCTCTATGCTTTTACTAGAGTAAAAATGTGTCTTAACAACTTTTACTTGTAATGCAGTAATTTTTAACCAGTATCTGTATTTTCACTCAAGTAATAAAGGAGTGTACTTCGTCCACCTCTGCCTTCTTCTGTCTGATCTGAGAGACGACGCCTCTGTATTTCTATCAGTGAAGTCTCAGAACTTAACAAGACTATACAAGAACAGTGAGTATAAGTTTTAAAGCTTTTACAACAAGTGAAATTTGCATGTTTCAATCAAATTACTAATAACTAATGTCATTTGTTTTATAGATGGGTGGATCCAATTCAAGGTAATTCTGGTCAGATTCATGGAAGCAGTAAAATAATTAAGCTACTGTACTGTTATTACACAATTAATTATTTATTAATTAATTAATTATTACACAATTAAAGTTGATAGCAAACTGGAAAAACAATTAGAATGACTGATTGAATTGAACTGCAGGGTGAAATATCCTCCCGAGAACCAGGAAAAAAATGTTTCGTGAATTTAGGTTTTTTTCGTGCCATGACATTGTTTAGAGCATAAGAAAAAAATAGGGGAAAAAGGTGTTTGAATTTTTTATTTTATTCATATGTTATGCTATGTCCTTTGTAGAGGACTCCAGGACTCATTTTTTTTTTATTAAAAAGACATGAATAGGCAAAAACTATGGGATTTTAATCAAAATTGGATTTTTTTTTTACCAAACTTTGTACAAAGATTATTCTTAACTATGTTATGAAAAAAAATATTTAACAGAATGATTTGATATATCAGTTTACTTTGTGCAATATATGTGTAAAATGGCCACAAGTGGGTTTTGCCATTAAATATAATATATCTACACATTGCATCTAATTTGCATATTAATGTGTTCTTGAGGCAACATGTAATGAAAAATAGAAGTGTAAATAGTGGATGGGAATAGTAATTGGCAAGATTTTCATAATTATATGTAATATTTCATAGAAATATTTTTCCACTTAACCTCTACACAGGTTATGTATGAAACCAATGTCCTGTTTTGTAACAGAAAGCCATATTTTGATTTGAAAATATACCCCATAACCATTTTCCTGAGAAGTTGATTTATAACAAACAATAAAAAAATGTGAAAGATTTAAATGATAATTACAAAATATTATATTGGTTATAGTATAAAACCTTTACGTGTATGATGTCAGAGAAATTCACTAAAATATGAAATAAAATAAAAAATGAAATAATAGAATGTGATGTTAAATTCAGTCTGTCTGTGTAGCCAATGCAAAAATGAGGTGAGAATTGGACACTCTCTGAATCAGAAGGAGGAGGAGTTTGTAGCCATGAGGAGAAAAACTGTTCTACAAAGCCTGAAGAAGCTTCGCATATATGCTGAAAGGGTAAAAATTCTTATATTTCATATATCTGCAACCCAATCTTTGTTCATTTCAGACTGAGGTGTCAAACATTGCATTACTGGGTTCTGGAGGACAAAGTATAGGGTTTTCTGGGATCCCCTGTAAAAAGTAAAAGTGCCTCAAATATCATGTTGGGTACTCAAGGAACTTTAAAATGTATTTTAAGTGCCTCAAAGCTTCTATAATAGGGTTACTGGTAGAACCATTGTCAGTCTTTGCAGGAATTTATGGGAACTTTTAAGAACTTTGTATTCAGTTCTGAGGTTCTGAGTCAGGAACTCAAATTTTATCCACCTTTTTCCTGACGAGCCTACTGCGTTTTGAATTATGGGGGACACTTACAGATTTATAATCTACGATATATTTACGATTTACGATATATACCATTAACAATTCACTGGAATGCACAAAGAATCTCTTGATTTTCTCCCCAAATCCTCACAGATGTTTTAAACTGTAATTGTCTCCCCTTTTCACTTCTAATCATATTAGCAGTGTTTACTGGATGTTTCTAAAGCAGGTAAATACAATTTATTTTACTTTTAAATATCATGCAATGCTAAAGTTGATGAAAATTCTCGATTAAAGGTGAACTATGTAGGATTTTTGCAGTAAAATATCCAGAAACCACTAGGCCAGTGTTATATATTTTGTTCAGTTGAGTACTTAGAATATCCCAAATGTTTCCAACTATTTGTAAATCGTGAGAAATTGCTATTTTAACCAAGGAACCGGGACGTGTGAGCTATGCGTGTGAGGGAGTCGCCTGTCGATTGCGTCATATCTGCGTCACCCTCGGTTTCCGGTTTTATTCAGTGAAACACTTTACTCTCACTGCAGTGTGAACAAGTGTCATAGCAGCCGCCGAGCAAACGTCATAACTTCCTTTTCAACACACTCAGATATATCTAATACGATAAACAGAGTTGCGTTACCTCACTCATGACTGGAAAAGAGGAAGTGGCGCCGGCAACCGTGTCATAATAAAAGTCCCGCCGGCGACTATGCCATAATAACAGTCCCGCTCTTCAATCGCTCCTGCGGCCTTGCTCAGCTCCACAACACTCGTCCTGCTCTGCTTCACTACAGTAATGTTAATAATCGCATCCATGAACATGATTTCTGCCCGAGTCCTATCCTGACTCTTTTCCACCGGCTGTGAGGTGAAGACCACATGTCCCAAGATTCTGCGCTCAAACGTGGCGTCATCAAACTACGCCTTTGTTTTGAACAGGCGACCTCTAGTGGACGGAAAAGTTACATAGTGTAGCTTTAAGGCAATAACGAATGTTACATAATACAGATTACCACAGTGATATTTAACCTGTCCGTAATATTGCTGTTGAAATAATCATGCTTGTGAGGTTATTAATGGTCTGTTGAAAGTACTTTGTCAGAGGCTGCTCACTGCAGAGTGTAACAATTGATCCACTGGAGCGAGTTGTAGTAAACCCAAATGCAATTTAATTTAACAAACTAAATAGGACATGGCAAACAGGAAACATGACTATAACAATTCAAATATAAGACATGAAACATGAACATGAAAAAAAAAGATTATGGAGGGATTATGGAGCCTCCCATCCACAATTACCACAGTAAAACATGAGCCACTTAACAACAAGGCATGGTCAATATATTCCTCCAGGGACCAGTGTATGTTACCCCATGGAATCAGTGAACAAATGGGTTCATTTAACACAAAACGAAAAAGTGAGTCCACAGAATTCCTCCACGTAGTCCTCTATGCCTCAAGCCCGGAGATTAAGCAGGCAAACTGATGGGTTCATTGTTGAAAGTCTAGCTTTCTGTAACAATTGATCCACTGGAGTGAGTTGTAGTGAACTCAAATGCAGTTTTATTTAACAAACTAAATACAAACTAAGCTTGACATCAGCACCGTCGCAAGGGCTGTGCCAAGTGTGCGACCGCACAGGGCCTCACGCAAAAGAAAAGTGACAGCTGACTTGATGATGTACACAACATCATCAATAGTTTAAGTTCATGTTCATGTTTTTGTCCTTTAAAATAGTTAATAGTTAAAATGCTTAAAATAAACAGAACACTCACAAACAGTGGGTTACATATAACAAAGCTAGACAAAGACGCATGGCAAACACGAGGGCTTAAATACACACAAAGACTAATGTCTAGACAAAGAACACCAATCAAACAATGAACCAATGAGAGCATGACAACATAGAACACATGACAAGAGGACCACATGGCAGGATTACATGATTAGAACATGGCACACACAAGGGAAGCACATGGCAAACAGGAAACATGACTATAACAATTCAAAAATAAGGCATGAAACTTGAAACAAAACCAAAACACTAGACATTACACAGAGCAAATGGGTGGAGCTAGAATATCCAACCCCACTCTAATTCAACATGGCGGAGTGCATGTTGGCCTATGGCCAAAGCCCAGAAAACATCCATTCAAGCCACTAGTGCCGAGTTTATTTCTCACAAACGCTAGATTTTGTGCACAAAATTGACGAGCCGGAACTCTACATCTGCGAAAATCGCTATGTATGCCATTGTTGTGTAATAATTATAACTGAAACTTGGCTGCACTGGTCAAATCCAGACACTGTTTTCTTTCCTGTTAAATGCCAAACAACAGCCCTGATGGTGTTCACATTATAGCCAGGGATTTCAACAAAGTAAACCTTAAGTCGGTACTTCCCAAATTATACTAGCATGTTAAGTGCCTGATAGACTTGACCAGGTGTACACCAACATTAAACACATGTACAGAACTGTATCTCTTTCTCATCTAGGCCAGTCAGATCCCTTTTCTCTGCTCCTTATTCCAGCTCATATCGCCCTCAGTAGGACTAGACCACATGAGGTGACTGTTAGAACTTGGCCTAAGGGGGCTATTGATCAGTTACAGGACTGTTCCCTTTCAGTCAGTCACTCAGAGTTACGCCAGTGACTGACGAGTCTTGCCAGAGAGCCCAATCACCTTTGAGTATTCCAAAACGAGCCATGGTATGAAAAAAACATGAAAATACCATGGGACTGTGGAATTTTCATGGCAAACTTCGCCCACCCGCGTGGGTATATAAGGCAAGGCAAGGCAAGTTTATTTGTATAGCACATTTCATACACAGTGGTAATTCAAAGTGCTTTACACAGAAATGAAATTAAAATATTCATATAACCCGTATCTGGAGTGGAAGAAACTGGAGAGTCAGGTTTACATTAAAAATATTTGTTAGGTAACTGTGCATTTAAACATAATCTTCCTGGACTGAACCATAAGGGCTATCTCAGATCTATCCGTCAGAGCAGATCTAAACGAATCGTCCTCGCGCCGGAGGGATTTCGATTTATCGCGCTCCCGTCTCTCAACCTCTTCCACCCAGACATACAAAATAATAAAATTAATAATAAAAAAAAATAAAAATTAAAATTAAATAATATTTAATATTTATAATTAAAACAGTTATAATAGGAGTTCAAATAAATAAAAATAAAGATGAAGAAAATGGAGAGTCAGGTTTACTATAAAAATATTTGTCAGGTAACTGTGCGTTTAGACAGTACACTTACAGACAAATCTTCCTGGACAGGAACACCAGGGCTATCTCTACTTTGTTTGACCATTAGAGCGGATCTACACGGTCCTTCCTCTTACCACCAAGGCTATACAGATCTATCCGACAGAGCAGATCTAAACTGATCGTCCTCGCGCTGGAGGGATTTCGATTTATCGCTCCCCTGTCTCTCAACCTCTTCCATCCAGACAGCCTTAACAAAATAAAGAATTGTAAATTTCCATCCATTTAGCCCAAAAACCGGATACTAATGGCTTGGTCAAAAGGAATTCTGCGTGTAAGCCTTTTCAGCATTTTGGTGAAGTTCTCTTAATTTATTGATATCTCATTTTAAATCTGACTCCATTAATAATTTTATCTGACTCCAATTCTATGTGACTCCATAAAGTGTGTTACGTTTAGAGTTTATCAGCTGATTTTACGATTAGTTGCGATTTAATTTAGATCGTTGATTTTCCTTAGTATCACTTATTTTCAAGTATTTTTTCCTCCATGGGACCCGGAGTCTCAAATAGGCTAAGCGTCCGGATTTCGCTTGCTCTAACGGACACAGATTAGTCAGTTCTGATTTTACAGAGGATTGCAGGGTGAACTATCTTACCTCTAAGTGAGTCACACATGTTTACTCATAACAAAACGTGTAATTTTAGTGATAGTCACGGAAACTGCAACTTATAATAACAGTGGCAGTCAGAAATCAGGTTTTCCCTCATGCATGGCTCAATGCTCCCGCTATGGGGTCCCCAGTATGATCTGCCCTGGCAGAGAGATCTGCGGTAACTCCTACTTCCTCCTCACGGACACGACTAAAATAATGATTTCAGAAAGATACAGAATAAATCAAGATTAACATTTATTTTGGCCAGACCGGAAAAGTAAATAAGTAAACAAGAATCCATGGTACACAACTGATCAGCGTAAAAACATAAAACACAATTGCTAAGCAATATGAAAATAATTTAAAAGAGTCATGTCTGGCACACTACATGCAGTTTGGGTCAGTGTCTCAAAAACACTGATCCAGCACTACATGGGGGTTCTGACTACAGAATATTCCCCCCTCAGTTTGGTTACCCTCGCTTAAATACTCCAACTAGAACAAAAGGGGTGTAAGTATTTGCAACACAAACACCTGGTTTTGGGGGAGTGGATCAGATATCTTTGAAGAGACCACTCAAAAAGGAGAACAGACTTCTCATTAGTTTTCAATCTTTCTAATACTACTAGTGACTGCAGTGAAACTGAGACCATTTTACCATTCGCACTGAGACCTTTAAAAAGACATCAAACATGAAAGGGATAAAACAATAGATTTACAAGATACATCATCACTGGTATATCTGCATTTGGTGACTTGAAAACAGGGCAAGGAGAGGGCAAAATGGGGAGGGGGGAGAAATGTTTGTCAGGGTGGTGTCACACAGTTTCTGTGAGATCTTCTCTCAAGATTAGTGACTTTTATTGTTCAATTGCTGGGGTGTGTATCTCCTTTTGTATCTCACCAAAACCGATCCTTACAGAGTAATAAAAAATAAAAATAAAAAGTATAATTAAAAATAAAAACAGGGTTAAATTGAAACATATAAATTAAAGTGCAAGCAGTTCGGACAAAGCAAAGAGCTCATTCAGTAAATGCACAGCTAAACAGATGTGTTTTGAGTCTGAATTTGAAAGTGGCTACTGTTGGAGCACATCTGATCTGTTCAGGAAGCTGGTTCCAGCTACGGCTGGCATAATAGCTAAAAGCAGACTCTCCTTGCTTTGAGTGAACCCTTGGTATTTCTAACTAACTCGATCCTGATGATCTGAGTGATCTGTTGGGTTTGTATTCTATCAGCATATCTGCAATGTATTGAGTTCCTAGGCTATTAAGTGATTTATATACCAGTAATAATACTTTAAAATCTATTCTAAATGTAACTGGAAGCCAGTGTAAAGACCTGAGGACTGGAGGAGGCGGAGAGCGAGTTGGGCCCACAAGCTTTGGTGGTCGCTGCTTTTTGGTTGATATTTGGGGACTCACAGCGATAAATTGTGATAGTCTGATTCCAGCATAAACGAGATCCTCCATTCTCTCTGAGAAGCTCAGAAGCGGGGAAGCTGGAGAGAGGATTAGCATGTCTGGTGAAGGGGGCTGTTGCTCTGGTGTTACTGGAGGCTGTGGTATGTTGTCCTGGCATCCCTGGCTGTTTTCCATAAAGTCATCCTTGGGTGTTGAATCTTGGAGCAGTTCTAATCCATCACAGTCTGTCTGTGGTGAGCTCTGAGGGCGGGGCTCCATGAGTGTGTCCATGAGCAGTGGTTGCTGTGGCTGCGGGGTGTTATCATTGTCCTTGTGGGATGTGTCAGCCGCATGTCCATTCAGATGCTGAAATGAAGTCCTGTGGTCATTCATACTCTGTCCAGGTGTGTGTGTGCCATTCAGGTTGAGTGGATTGACACACACTGATGAAGGATGATGGAGGGAGAAGTAGATATTGTCCTTTAGTTCTCTTGCTCCAAGTTTGTTTGGGTGGAGGCCATCCTGTTTAAACAGCTGTCTCTGACTCCAGAAAAGATTGAAGTTGTCGATGAAGTTCAGTCCCTTTGCGTTTTTGCAGCCATGTATTAAGCCCAAGCAACCGTGAGAACCTATTTGTTCCTCTTGCTGGAAGTGGTCCACTGATGAACGACTGCATTTTCAGTCTTCTAAGTGTTTCAAAAAGTTACTTGAAATCCCTCTTAAGGAGTTCTGACTGCCCTCTCTGAATATCGTTCTTCCCCACATGAATGATTAGTCGATTTGCAGTCTTATGTTTCATCAGAATGTTCTTAAGTTCCCTGTTTACATCAGAAACCATTGCTTGTGGAATGCAGCACGTAGTTGTATCCCTGCTGCTAATGTTTCTGACTGTGGAGTCACCCACTATCAGAGTCCTGGGCTCGGCTGTGCTCTGAGCTGAGGGCCGCTGTCTGCTCGACCTTGAGTGCCAGTTAGCATCAGTGTTAGCTGCAGGCTGATTTGATCTGTGTCCTGTGTTCAGTCTGGTTTGGTAGTCCCGCAAGTAACTTTGTTTCCAGAACTGCAATCCTTTGTAGAAGTCTGTGGCAGTTTGTGCAGCATATAGATTCTTCAGACAGAGGAGGCATTTTCTTTCTTATCCTTTTCAATGTAGGCAGCTGTGTTTTCCCTTCTCCGGAATGTAAGCTGATGACTGCTGTCGTGGGAGGTTGGTTGGATAAAAATTCCCCTTTTTTGTAGTTTTCCAGCCACCAAGAGTTTCTAGTTCACTTTTAGTCGGTCACGTTCGACGTACATCGACGTATCTCGCGCTCCGCCCCGCACCGCAGGTATAAACTGGAAGCGAGAGCAGCGCACTATTGTCATTCACTTTGGAGCTGAACGGCGTTGATGAAACAAGACTGCTTTTCTAAAAGAGAGCCTATCTACAAGAGAGATACTCCAGAGAACGAGAGGGACGCTTTGTGTTGGCGAAAAGGCACAATCAGCGCGACCGCGTGCTCACCGCTGCATCTGCATAACAAACTGCTGTTCTCACAGCAACTGTCGGTTCGGTGAGGGCGTTTGTCTCAGTGAGTGCAGACACAGGACTGCACTTAGCTCCTGTGTGCTGCCGAGGTCTTCCCCTGGGTGCTTCAGCACCGTTAAAAGAGCGTTTCCTCACAAAAGAGCAACACGGGTGTGACACTGCGTCTTTTTCAAGACGTCATTCCACCCGTGCGTTTCTGGATGCGGTGGTTTCCTGTCCTGACAGCCACGATCCCTCTTGCATAAACATATTGAGACTGCGTTCGTGGGTGATCCATGTTCTCTCAGGGTGCCGTGTGCCGTCTAGCTGCCGGGTGACAGCGTGGGATGTCACGGCAACCCAGCGCGCGCCGCTCAGCGCTTCAGATGCGCGGTCGAGACTGTGACCCCTCAAACGGGGTTGAGTCCCTTTGCTTATACCCAGATCTAGTTTCTTTTCTGGTACACCAGAAAAGGGGCTGCTTTGGCTGATAAGCCTGGGTGACCTGAGGTTTACAGAGTACATCTCCGTGGGCCCCCACTCCTCTATCGCATCGCAAGCATGTTGAGACCGTGTTCGTGGGTGGTTTATGCTCTCTCATGAGAGCATAACCACGTCGGCGCGTTGTTCATCTTGCCTTTTTCATAAGGCCTTGAGTGTTCAGCGCGCCATGTGCCGTCTCACTGCCACGCTCACTATCTCGCATGCCTGCTGGTAGCTTACAGATGGGATTGCTGGTCCTTAAAAAAAAAAGGACCTAGTGTTTCATTTGGGGCTCTAGCAGAGGACAGATGTCAATTGCTGCATCGGAGAGAGGGCTGTTATGTGTTGGAATTGGTGATGCTTAGATTCCCACTATAATAGTGAGCTAATATAATATATAATAGTGAGCTAACTATAATAGTGAGCTAATATAATAATAGCTCATGCTGAATCAGATTCATACTTGACAGCAATGCTTTCATGGCTCAATATAATAGTTTCAATATAATAGTGAGCTAACTATAATAGTGAGCTAATATAATAATAGCTCATGCTGAATCAGATTCATACTTGACAGCCATGCTTTCCCGGGTGGCTGAGGTGTAGTGCAACGTGTAAATCGCCTTGCCTGCCCCTTGCCTTTTCCCGGATGTGCATTGGAAGGCTTTGGCATTGTGGAGCTATTTGGTGCCAAAATATGGAACACCAAAAGGGCCATAATCTGTATAAAGTTTTCCTCTCTCTCTCTACCCTCATCGGTGGGGTGGCAGTGCCACTGGCAGGCCACTTTTTGTCCTGCGCACTTTGCGCACGAGGGTAGTTCTGAGCCGAGGTTGAGCTGTGCACAGCGCTGGCCCTTGGCCAGACGATGTCCACCCTGGTCCAGAAACATTGACCCGGATTTGGTCAGGAGCTGCTCTTCCCCCGGAGGAGGGCCGGGTGGAAAACCATTGGTAATTCTGTTCTGCCACTGGTGTTAAAAACAGCCAGTGGTACCCAAATTCTTAAGAGCAATTCCAATACCTCTGGGTCTCGGGAGTTCAGGAATGGAGAAGCAGAAGCCCCCTCAGCAGAAGCAGGTAGTGTTTTGCTCAGCACACTCAGACCCCACTTTGGGCTGCTACCATGCCGTCTGAGTCGGGTCCCTGTACGCCGCTACGCTGCCCCGATGCGGGTACGTCTGTGGTGCGGTTGGTCTGCTTGCACGGACCCTTCGTTTCTACGGGCAGGAGTGCCTCTAGAACATGCTGTTATCTCCACGGATGCCTCATCCACCGGCTGGGGTGCCACGTACAACAGGCTTGCAGTTTCAGGTCTGTGGACGAGGCAAAATATCAATTGCCTGGAGTTGTTAGCAGTTCGTCTTGCACTCAGTCGCTTCAAGGAGCCGCTCAGAGACAAGCACGTTCTGGTCCGTACGGACAGCACTGCGGCCGTTGCGTACGTCAAAGAAAACAGGGTGGTCTACGTTCCCGTCGCATGTCACAACTCGCACGCCATCTCCTCCTCCTCTGGAGTCAGAAGCATCTGAAGTCACTTCATGCCATTCACATTCCGGGCCTGCTCAATCGTGCAGCCGACGAGCTCTCACGTCAGCAAGTGCTCCCGGGAGAGTGGAGAATCCATCCCCAGGTGGCCAGCTGGTCTGGAGTTGCTTCGGGACTGCACAGGTAGACCTGTTTGCCACCTCCGGCCAGTTGTTTTATTCCCTGACCGAGGGGACCCTCGGCTCGGATGCTGTGGCACACAGTTGGCCCCGGGGCCTACGCAAATATGCGTTTTCCCCAGTGAGCCTTCTTGCACAGACACTGTGCAACGTCAGGGAGGACGAGGAGCAAGTCCTGTTGGTCGCCCTGTATTGGCCCAACCGGACTTGGTTCCCGGAACTAGTGCTCCTCGCAACAGCACCTCCTTGGCCCATTCCTCTGAGGATGGACCTCCTGACTCGGAGACGGGGCACCCTCTGGCACCCGCGTCCGGACCTCTGGAAACTCCATATCACAATGCCATCTTCTAGCCATCACTTCTGCTAGAGCTCCCTCTACGAGACGGCTCTATTGGTTGAAGTGGAACCTGTTCGTCGATTGGTGCTCTTCTCGCCGAGAAGACCCCCGAAGATGTTTGATCAGTTCAGTGCTTTCCTTCCTACAAGACGGGTTGGAGCGAAGGGTGTCTCCCTCCACCCTCAAAGTTTATGTTGCCGCTTTTGCCGCTAATCATGACATGGTAGATGGAAAGACCTTAGGTAAGCACGATCTGATCGTCAGTTTCCTGAGAGGGGTGAGGAGACTAAATCCGCCTCGCCCTCCCTCTGTACCCTCTTGGGACTTAACTCTGGTGTTAACCACACTGCAGAGAGCACCCTTTGTGCCTTTGCAGTCAGCTGAGTTAAAAGTTCTGTCTCTGAAGACTGAAGTACTCCTGACTGCATTGGCCTCCATCAAGAGGGTAGGGGACCTGCAGGCATTTTTGGTCGACAAGTCGTGCCTGGAATTCGGGCCTGGTAACTCTCATGTAATCCTGAGACCCCGGCCCGGATACGTGCCCAAGGTTCCCACTACTCCCTTCCGGGACCAGGTGGTGAGCCTGCAAGCGCTGCCTTCAGAGGAGGCAGACCCAGCCCTAGCTTTTCTCTGTCCAGTCCGCGCCCTGCGGACTTACGTGGACAGGACACAAAGCTTCAGGACCTCAGAGCAGCTCTTCAGCGAACCCTGTTGAGTCCTCCGTAACCCGCGGCAGTCGGATGTGGTGGAGCATCCGACGCCAGGTCTAACACTTGTATGCATTGGTAGAACTTGTGTTAGGCTGGGTTCCATATGTTGTGACCCCTACGGCGGTCCCATATGTGTATTCTCCACGGTACAGCTCCCTACGGCGAGCTCGTGTCTTTCCCTTGGCAGAGTTTCCTCTGCCGTCTCAGTACGGTGTTGTTCCCCCACCTATAAGGGCCGGGGCTACCCCTGAGACTCCCGTATGTTGCACTGCCCAAGGCCAGTCCATACGTGTATTCTCCACATGGTAACTCCCTCCGGGCATGATGTGGCTTCCGCAGCGGCCTTCCCTGGTACGCTTTCCCAGCGTTATCCAATAGTCTGCTGAGTGGGTCTTGCGGAACAGCAGTGTGACTCTCCCTGCGTGAGTTTTCCCGCCCAGAACAGACGGGGTCTGAAGGGCTCATCGCTGGGCGCTGGAAGTGGTAGTAACTGTGGCGTTTTCCAAAGGGATCCCAATTCGTTGTGACGTCCGACGTACGTCGAACGTGACCGACTGAAAGGGAACGTCTCGGTTACGTATGGTAACCCTCGTTCCCTGAAGGAGGGAACGGAGACGTACGTCCCGTCGCCACAGTTGCTGTACCATCACTGCATGGCCGAGTCATTAGGCCGTCTCCTCAGTGAAAAACAATAGTGCACTGCTCTCGCTTCCTGTTTATACCCGCGGTGCTGGGCGGAGTGTGAGATGCAAATCTCGCACGCCAATGGCCCATTGGCCTGTTCTCTATATCTCAAAGCTGATAGGGGCTCCCTGAAGTGATCCCAATTTGTCGGTGACGTCCGACGTACGTCTCCGTTCCCTCCTTCAGGGAACGAGGGTTACCATACGTAACCAAGATGTTTTAGCATTGATGTCAAGCTTTATCATTTAAACACTGTGCTGAATTGCTGTAGTTAAAATTAGGAGATAAAATATAAAAAGCGATAGAGCAAAGCGCAGAGCAGTAAGCAGGAACGTCCGAACAGTAGCTAAGCAGGAAGCAGAAAATGGAGCCACGCGTGTAAGCCTGCATTATGTTTACCTGCTGAGGAGCAGCAGCTTCAGCAGTACAACGGTACTAGCCTCCTTTCCCTCTTTCAGTGAACGAGGGTTACATACGTAACTGAGACGTTCCCTTTTAGTCAGTCACTCTGAGTTACGTCAGTGACTGACGAATGGGGGTCCCTATTTAATCTCGCCACTACAGCTGTCTTTCAGTGTCCTGCTCCCTGTAGTGAGTATGGCACGAGCGAAGGGCTAGGCTATACGCAAGAATACCAAGGTACACTGGCTAGCATTTCCCAGGTGGAAATATGCACCACACTGCCTGCCCAAAGGGAGGACTTACAGAATACACATATGACCCGCATAAGGAACGCATATTGAAATTCTCTGAGGTACCCAGCCCCAAGGGTGTAATCTTTCAACCTCAGAGATGGCAAGAATGGTCTGAAAAAACTACGGATAAAACTACAAAGAGGTCCCAAGAGGGAATCTGTTGAGGGCGAGGAGGATTTATCCTCTTAGTACCCCGCAGGAACCTAACGACCAGGTCGTGCATTACTACCGTCTTTGAATCCATAAGGTCATGGTGAGCTGATATCGCACCAGGTGACAAAAAGGTTCAACTTCAGAGCATAGGTGTGTCTCGTAGACAAGGCTCTAGCTGGTAGCCACCACCTTCCGGGTACCAAAGGGAGCCCCGTCTCTGAGAAAGGAGGTCCTTCCTCAGAGGGATTGACCAAGGAGGGGCTGTCGCGAGGAGTACGAGTTCGGAAAACCAGGTCCAGTTGGGCCAGTAAGGCGCCAGAGAGCACAATCACCTTCGAGTATTACAAAACGAGCCAATGGTATGAAAATACCATGGGTCTGCGGAATTTGAATCGCGAACTCCGCCCTCCCGCGTGGGTATATAAAGAGTCGCGCGTGCAAGCTTGCATTATGTTTCTGCTTCAGAGCAGAGTCTACTACGCTCTCAAAGCAATCACCTTTACTGTGTTGAACGAGTCTCTTCAGCGGTGTTGGTGTTATGGCGCATTTCAGCGAGTGTATCACAGTCCTGCTGCTGGTCTGTCAGTGATCTGCCAGTAATTGGAAATGGTGGCGCACACAGTTGCAGCAGCTCAGTGTCTTACCAGTCAGTGGCGTGTTTGGATGTTTTTGTACGTGTCATGTCTTGTTTTGTGTACATTCTGTTGGGCGAATAACATCTACATCCAACATGATCTCCTTAAGATAGGAATATGTCATGGAGAGAGTGTAAAAAGTGAGTTTCTCCGCTTGCACAAAATCCCAGTGGAAGTAGCTAGGCATCCTGGCTCTCCGTGGATTACCATCCCAGTGGGGAGGATGCGCCGGCAGCATAGAGAGAGGAGGAAAAAGCGAGGCTGCAGGGCCAGCGTGCTAACCAGGCTACGGAGGCAGCCACTGAAACCACTGCTCCCCAGTATATTTCTCTCGAATTCCAGATTCCTCGCGAACAAGATGGATGAACTGAGGCTATAGACTGCGGCGAACAATTATGTCAAGGATGCATGCATTCTGGTCATCACCAAGACCTGGCTTCAACAAACCATCCCGGACTCTGCTATTGAGTTAGCAGGCTACACCACACAGCGACATGACCGAACAGTGGTCTCTGGTAAGAGCAAAGGAGGGGTGCCCTGTGTGTATGTGAACAACAGCTGGTGTACCAACACAGTGATGATAGAGAGTCACTGTTCACTGGATGTGGAATATTTGATTGTTAAATGCAGGCCCATTTACCTTCCAAGAGAGTTCACTGTAGTCATGATAACAGCTGTTTACATACCACTGGATGCTATTGCTAATTCAGCTATTGGACTTTTGCATGCAAGCATTAGCAACAAGCAGAGCATGTACCCTGACGCTGTGCAGATCTTAGCAGGGGATTTCAATCATGCGGACTTAACCCTTGTGCACTGTTGGATTTCTGGTTACACCCCTTATGGTCCGGGTCAAATTGACCCTAATTGGATTCAATACAATTCCCCAAAAATCACACTATGAAAAAACACATACAATCAGGTACAAACAAATAATTTTTAATATCAATACTTTTCACACATTACAAAGAATAAATATCTGAATTTACGATTTATAAAAATACTTTTAACCATTTTTATTTTTATTTTTAAGATGGGCCCTTAGGACACTTGCCTTTATACATTTAGAACAATACTATCTTAGTCTAAACCTAAAGTAATCTTGACCAACTATATAGCATTTTAAAGCTTTCAGACTCTAATTTTCATATTTGGTGACTGATTTTCAAAAGAGATGACAGAGCAGGAGATAAATAGCGATAGATTCGTCATTTGTGATGCGGTACCAAACTACAATGCACGTTTTGACTCTTTCCATATGTTTTTTTTATATGCATTTTAGAGATTGAATTCAAATCAAATATTAACATTACTGCCCAAACTACTTCTCAATAGATATTTTGAGAAGTAGATACTCAACTTCATAGATATTTTGAAAAGTATGAAAATATAACGTTCAGATCACTCAAACCATATATGGAAATCGAAGAGTCTACATGTCATCTAGTGGAAAACGTTGGTACTGCACACAAAAACTTTTTTTTTTTGAGATATCAACCTAAAATTTGGTACAGAATTTGTTCAGATATTTAGCTTTGATTTTCTTGAGGTTTTAGAATTTAACATGTTTTGTAAAATGTATATTTTATATAAAATATAAAAATATATATGTTATATATTTTCATGTTCATAAACTTCTATAACTTTACTTTTACGACTTATACAGTGATGGCCGATTTCAAAACACTGCTTCATGAAGTTGTTAATAGTTGAAGAGCTCTGAGATACAACAATCTGGACAAGGTCTACTCGAACATCAAACTGGGCTACAGGGCCAGGTGTAACAGGGTTAAAAATGTTACTGGAAATGTTATGACTTTCACCAAAATTACTGTGCTTTTGTTCAGTTAATTGTTGTTGTGCGACCTCCGGTGGCGACATTAAGTAATTAGTGGGTCATTCACCTTTAACCTGTGTAGCCACACACCTTCCTTCGGCAGAGAAGTGTTTCTCATGCAGAGAGGGGGTAGGTAAAATGTGCTCCAGTGAAATTAGATTATTTTTGTAACATAATACATGTTTATCTCACAAATAATGTTAAATTGAAAGTTCAGTGATGTTGTGTAACGATATGGGTAGTTGATTGTATATGACTAACTTCTTGAAGTTTAGACATAATTTGCTCACCATGTGCGTAGCATGGCTGACGACATCTTTTTGACTAGTGTTATACAGGTGAATCTCATTTCTTTTTGTTCTTTTGGGTAGATTCATACATTTCTAAATGCCCACTGTGTCGCCAGAGGAAATATTGGTCCCACTTTATATTAGGTGGCCTTAACTACTATGTACTTACATCAAAAAATAAGTACAATGTACTTACTGTGTTCATATTGTGTTGCAAAACACCTTTGCTGATATTGAGGTTGGATACGGGTAAAGTTATGGACAGGTGTGGTGGGATGGGTAAGTTTAAGGGTAGGGTTAGGTGTAAGGGAAGTGTCAACAGTGTAATTACAAATGTAATTACAGAAGTTAATTACAGAAGTAATTACTTGAAGGTTTTTTAAAAATGTAAGTACAATGTAAAAACATGTATGTACACAATAAGTGCAAAAACAGATCTTTGAAGGTGAGCTCCCGAGGCAGGGTGCTCAGGCAGCTAGCATGACTTATTATTGGGTGGTAGGCCTCACCAGGCCTCCCTGTAGGCTGGTACCAATGTTTGGCATCTGGACAGCTAGCCTGGCTGGCTATCAAGTTGTAGGCCCCATCAGGCCTCCCTGAAGGCCTGCTGTCAGTTGGAAGGCCTCACCACGCCTCTCTGAAGGCGAGTATCGATGTATGACATCGGAATAACTAGTCTGGCAGGCTATCAGGTGGTAGACCTCACCAGGCCTCCCTAAAGGCTTGCCATCAGGTAGAAGGCCTCACCAGCCCTCCCTGAAGGCGAGTACCGATGTGTGGCATCTGGATAACTAGCCTAGCAGGCTGTCAGGTGGAAGGCCTTACTAGGCCTCCCTGAGGGTGAGCTCCCAGGTTTGTTGGTCACTCTGACAGTTAGCATAAATTGCTATCAGATAGTAGGCCTCACCGGGCTTCCTGGAGGTGAACTCAGCTGCTTGGGAGTAGCATGAATCGCTGGCAGGTAGTAGACCTCACCAGGCCTCCCTGAAGGTGAGCTTGGACGCTCTAGAAGCCGGCATAAATTGCTATCAGGTGGTAGGCCTCTCTAGGCCTCCCTGAGAAACTTGCTATCAGGTAGTAGGCCCTGCTGGGCCTCCTTGAGGGTAAAGTTCCCAAGTTTAGGCACTTCTTTGTTACCAGTTCTTTGTGAGTAGAACCAATGGTAGTTTAGCCTACAGCTGGGGGTTACCCGCCAGGCAGGTTCAGGTGCTCCCCTCACTGAGGGTCGTCTATGAACACACAGCCGCCTGAGTCTGATCAGACGGTGGCAGGCCTCTCGTGAGGCCTCCCTGTTAGATCAATCCATAGACCTGCCCGACCTCCTTATTACTTTGAAACACAAGTACTTGATAGATCCTTGATTTGAGCAGTTAGACTCCCCTCGCTAGCAAGGGTTGTAAAGCACTACGCTGAGTGTTGCTCTCTGGGATAACCCGTCTCTGAGATCCGGGCTAAGAAGGACTGCCAGTTTTTCAGTCCCTTAGTCTGGTGGCCTCACTGAGGCACCGTCCGGAGGCTCTGTTTCTGAACAGACAGGGTTGGCCAAACCGAAGTGTCCAAACACTTAGGGCACCAGGTCAGGCCTCCCTGGTGGCACTCTGCGAATATGTTCCCCGGGTAGTGATTTAGCTGGGGTTCCTTCGGGTCCCCTAGCCACATTTCCTTAAAAGGGACCCCTTCTGTTGAAGTAGTTGGTCCCGGGCCTTTGAGCAGTCTGGATAGGACCTCATGCAGTTGCATTAAGGTTCCTCTTTAGGCGTATAGCTTGGGCTATGACCGTAGGGGATGCTGACACTGACAGCCCAGTGTGACCTGAGGGGGAGTGGCTCAGGCTTTTCAGTTGAATTTGCTTGTGCTGACAGTTGTCACTGCCAGTGGGCAGACACTCCCCTCAGCATGGTGGCGTTGGTATATCGTTCCCCGTAGCATCTTTCTGACGCAGCGCAAGTTCCCTTTCGAAAGGGAACGTCTTGGGTTACGTATGTAACCTCTGTTCCCTGAGAACGGGGAACGAGACGCTGCATCTCCTTGCCATGCATCGGGGGCCTGTCTGCCAAACAGTCCCTTCAGATGAGAAGATGTGTATGTTTTGGCAAGGCGCCCTTATATATTTCCAGGTCGCACGTTGATGGCAGTATCATGATGCATGTTGACTAAATTCAAGCATTAAAGAGAAAACAGTGTGTTCACTTTTATCTTTTTACACATTCATTTCCCACATATAATTGAATGAGGAAAGGAAAAGCAAAAGAAAACAGCCACAACAGACTAGCATGTTGACTACTTGAACATACATTTTGCTCTCCTTTCTTTCTGGCCAGCAAATTTCTCAATGGCTCTCTGATTAAAGTCAGTCCTCTCAGTAGTGTCATGACGTTTGCATTGTTCAGTTAGATATTTGAGGTCTTCATTTGAGGATATTTTGAGGTTCGCTTCAGCTTTAGTAGGTCTTATGGGCTGTGTCCTTTATCTGAGCATCCTATATATATATATATATATATATATATATATATATATATATATATATATATATATATATATATATATATATATATACCTGGCTATACTGTACCTTCTTGAAATGACTGACAAATGGTTCCATAGCTGATGAACATGTGATGTTTGCTAAACAATCTGTGTGCATTTCAGATTAAAGTGCCAAACATTGCATTACTGGGTTCTGGAGGAGGAGAAAGAGCCATGGTGGGTTTGCTGGGATGCCTGGTTCAACTTGACAGAGCAGGTCTTCTGGACTGCATCCTTTATCTGAGCGGAGTCTCCGGATCCACCTGGTACCTACAACACACACACACACACACACACACACACACACACACACACACACACACACACACACACACACACACACACACACACACACACACACACACACACACACACACACACACACACACACACACACACACACACACACACACACACACTACCCCTACCCCTAAACTTACAGACACAAAACTTTCTGCATTTTTACATTTTAAATAAAACATTGTTTAGTATGTTTTTTAAGCCATTTTGAAATTGTCCGCAGCTGAATGGTTTCAGATATCTGCCTTGTTAGCGCCTCCTAATTAATATCATTAGATAAAATAGCACCAGTCAACGTCCAAATCTTTTACTTGAGATTGGTGAACGGCAAGAAAAAGAATTTTAGCGAGGCCGAAATCGGGTCCTTTTGGCGGACTAGCTAGCCAAAATAATTCCACACGTGTGGAATCAAAGTATACATTCTAAATAACTTAACATTTAACATTAACATTATTGCATACAAAAAGTCTGTAAAAACTGCTAGATCTGCTTATTTTTCGACTCTCTTAGAAGAAAACACAACCCAAGGTATTTATTCGATACAGTGGCTAAATTAACCAAAAATAAAGCTTCAACTTCTGATGTTTGTAAACAGCACAGCAGTAATGACTTTATGAACTTCTTTACATGTAAGATTGATAATATTAAGAAGAAAATTTTAACCATGCAGCCGACTACTACAGTATCACATCAGACATTGTAGTGTCACTGAGGAAAAATTACACTCATTCACTGCTATAGGAGAAGAAGAATTGGCTAAACTCGTTAAATCATCAAAATCAACAACATGTATGCTCGACTCTATACCAACTAACTACTGAAAGAGGTGCTTCCAGAGGTCATAGAATCTCTTCTTGATATAATTAATTCATCTTTGTCATTAGGATATGTACCGAAAAACAAACAAAAACAAACAAACTTGATCTTACAGAATTAGTCAATTACAGGCCAATCTCAAATCTACCCATTCTGTCAAAAATACTAGAAAAGGCAATTATGCTCCTTTTTAGAAAGAAATGGTATCTGTGAGGATTTCCAGTCAGGATTTAGACCGTATCATAGCACTGAGACTGCTCTCATCAGAGTTACAAATTATTTACTCTTATCATCCGATCGTGGCTGTATCTCTCTATTAGTGTTACTCGATCTTAGCGCTGCATTCGATACTATCGACCACAACATTCTTCTGAATAGACTCGAAAATTATGTAGGCATTAGTGGAATTGCATTGGCATGGTTTAAATCGTACTTATCTGACCGTTATCAGTTTGTAGCAGTAAATGAAGAGATGTCACACCGATCACAAGTTCAGAGAGTACCTCAAGGCTCAGTGCTAGGACCGTTGCTCTTCACCCTATACATGCTACCCTTAGGACAGGGCTGTACAGTGCGACATATATGTTGCACGTGCTACAAAAAAAAACGGTCTGAGATGTCGTTGCCATAACGTGTTGCTATGGGTGGCGTGTCTTGATTGACTGCTCATTCTGACACTGCCTCATCTTTTACTTTTTTGTCGTAATAATTCTGCTCATTTAAAAATGAAATACAAGTTTGTATCTGTGCGTAATCCCATATTCATAATTGTGACCAAACTGTCTGCTTACAAACCAAAATCACAATTTGGCTTAGTGAGATTATGAAATCGCAAAGGCTTCAATTTTTTAAATAAATATATGTGCAGGTGAAGCGCTCTGAACCTCCGTGAGGGAGTATAATGCTTTAGACTTTTGCATTTTGGATGTTGTAATGTCTCCCCTTATTTTTGATTTATTGATTTTATTTCACATATTCTCAACTTTACATTTACATTACATTTAGTCATTTAGCAGACGCTTTTATCCAAAGCGACTTAAAAATGAGAGCAATTTTATTCTGTTTTTCTCTGTTCACAGTAGCGCTGCAGGTGCGTGATGTGATTACATGTTAATACTCATGTTCTGTTGTCTGATATTTGCACATGTAAAACATGTTAATAATAATAATAATAATAATAATAATAATAATAATGGGTTACAGAGATTTATCTATTTTAATTAGAATAGATTTATCTTTCAGGACAATGTATCGAAATGCACATCCCTAATAATAACAACAACAATAATAATACTAATTATTATTATTATTATGCATCATCGTATGCACACTTTACGATCAAATCTGTGCATACGTATGCCCCTGATCTCAAGAGACGCTCTAGCAACGGATGCTAGAGGCTGGTCTTTAGCCTCCTGGACAACGGTTCGAATCTCGTTCGGAGCAGCTTGAGTAGAACCGGTTACACAGACACACACACACACACACACACACTCACTCTCTCTCTCTCTCTCTCTCTCTCTCTCTCTCTCTCTCTCTCTCTCGTGCGCATGTGCGGAGTGTCTGTGGGGAGCGTGTGAGCGGAGGGTGTGTGGCGTGCTTGAGTGAGTTTCTGATAGAAATGGGCTCAAACTCTGATGGTTTTTCCTGTTTGTCCGCTCGGCAAGTGCAAGTGGATCAGTGTCAATTGAGAACATTTTGGTTGTAATTGGCAAGGAAGTAGGTGCCCAAAACATCATGTCTGCTTCTAGGATGAATAAAGCAATCATAGTATGGAGTCAAAATAGGGCCACATATATCTGCAAAATAACACAATGTTTTGCAAACAAAAAATATGTTTTGCAAAAAAAAATATGTTTTGCAAAAAAAAATAAAAAATTTTGCAAAAAAAATAGAATATTGAGAAAAAAAGGCTTTTTTGCAAGTAAAAAAATAGTAATTGCAAAAGAAAAGTTACCACTGAGAGGAAAAATAAAGTTTAGCAAAGTAAAACTTGCAGCATTGACTTTGCAACACCTTTGCGCCGCTCCTTTAAATCCGCGTTTCCGTCATCCGTGCCTCTGCGGCGCAAGCTTTCCTTTGCGCTTCATTTTCCATTGCGCCTCGCTTTGTGTCCCTGATTTGACGTGGGGGAGGGGTCAAGAGGTTGGGGTGTGTACATGGGTGTGTACAAGGGACGAAGGCGCGTCCTTCTCGTTACGTCATCAGCGCGAGCCCCAGACCGTATGGATCTCGAGACCTCTGTGTGTCATTCTGCTGCATATCATCTAGCTGTCTTTGAACACAAGAATATATTGGGCATGATTAATTGCATACATTTTTTTAATCATGTGTTTTTTTAAATTAATGAGTTAAATTGACAGCTCTACTTGTAACACTTTACCCCAACACTGATGATGTGTCAGACAGATTCAAGAAATGATTCCTGATGTAGTTTGGTTAGTTAACATAGCTGAGAGCTGCATGCATGCAACATGGGTATTTATAACCCTTACACCAGAATGCTAGACATCGATGGATCATCCTCTGCATAGAAAGTGAATGAGATTGGGCAAATTAATTGAGACAGCGAGAGATCAGCACAGTTGCTCAGCCTCAAGGGCAGTGGCCAAATTTAAGTCAGATTGTATTGATTGACGTAACGAGAAGGACGCGCCTTCGTCCCTTGTACACACCCATGTACACACCCCAACCTCTTGACCCCTCCCCCACGTCAAATCAGGGACACAAAGCGAGGCGCAAAGAAAAATGAAGCGCAAAGGAAAGCTTGCGCCGCAGAGGCACGGATGACGGAAACGCGGATTTAAAGGAGCGGCGCAAAGGTGTTGCAAAGTCAATGCTGCAAGTTTTACTTTGCTAAACTTTATTTTTTCTCTCAGTGGTAACTTTTCTTTTGCAATTATTATTTTTTTACTTGCAAAAAAGCATTTTTTTCTCAATATTCTATTTTTTTTTGCAAAACATATTTTTTTTTTGCAAAACATTGTGTTATTTTGCAGATATATGTGGCCCTATTTTGACTCCATATGTTGTTTTTCTGAAAGAAGTTGAAATGGTTAATCACTTAGTGGAGTGTGGTTTGACTGTTCAGGATGTTTACGTTTTTATTCCTGTGTTACCCTTGTCTAACCTCTCGAAAAAGGTGATGTTGTCAAACGTACCCCCGTTTATCTCTGATAAAGCGCTTGAGGGCATTTTAGCTCGTTATGGAAAATTGGTTGGGCCTATTACAGTATTTCTCAATTGCTAAAACACATTTATTGAAACCTTCACCCATATTCTAAAAACTTTAAACACAAAACCCAGTCTTTAAACTACATTCACAAAACCCCTGACTCTTCTGGCAAAATCAAACACTTGCCTCAAAACCATTTGATCTGTGCTCAAAATCAAACAATGCTTTCAAAACATAAAAACAGCCAGTCAATATATTAACACTCATCAGCATTCATTAGACACTACATCAGAAAATTGAGAACACAGCGTCCAGGGCATGTAGTTACAGAGAAAAAAATGTTTATTGCATATAGAAAGTAATTTTGCCATAAATAAAAGTAAATAATTCTCAGTACAGCAAATATATTGCATACTGTAAGTACTGCAAGTCATACAGTATTGCATTTCTGTATTTTCAGCATAAAAATAAAGCAAGGCCAAAGAACAAAGGCAACTCTAAATGAAAGCGTATTACACAAAATATTGTGCAATTGCTAAATCAAAGTCAATGAGAGCCTCTTGCTGTTGGAGAACAAAGGAGTCCTTCCAGCCTCATTTGGTAGTCTTGTAATTCTACAAAAGGGAAAATGCTCTTACAAATGTATACATACAGAAACAATAGTAATGGACATCACATTCATATGTAAAGTGTATTGTAAATCTTTTTCTTTTTTCCCCCACTCCCCTTTCTATTGATAAACTGATGTACTATATCAAATGTATACAGTAAACTTTCAGTGGAACAAATTAGAAAAACAATACATTTACCTGTTCTCTTCTCTGAATGTCCTGATTATGGTGGCCACAGAGAATCTGGACAAATTGGGTTGTACTCTTGGTCCTGCTTCCCTCATTGTCATTCCATGAACAAGAACATGGTCTATAACAGTTGCCCGAATTTGATCTGAAATGACTATTCTTGCTCTTCGTTGTCCTTGTATTCTTCCTCCTCGTGCACCACCTCTTACACAAACTCTTCCTCCTCTTCCTCTCACATTATTTCCATCCATTGATGTATCAACACTCACCTGGGCCACCTGTGTGCTCTGAACTGGCTTATATTCTAGACAACTGATTTGATCACATCAATAGAAACAAGTGTGAACTATTTTGAGATGTTGTGTGTAAACGATGACAGCTGTGTTGTAGTTGTGTTTAACTTTTGCCACATGTACGTAACATTTTGCAACACAGTGCAAAATGTGTTTTAGTGAGTAAGAATGTGTTTAGAGTTTTGCAAAAAGAGTGGATGAGATTTGCAAACAGTGTCTTAACTACCTGAACTTGTTTAAGGTTTTGCCTACAAAGTGACTGATGTGACAAATGGGTCAATGCCACTGAGCATTGGGTTCAGAGAATGGGGTTTAGTGTTTTAGCAATTGTGAAATACTGTAAGATGATTCCTCTGGGTTTGAAAACCCCTGAGTTGAAACATGTTATGTCATTCAGACGTCAGGCTGTTATGATACTGAGTGATGAATTTGCAACGTTGGAGGTTTCTGTTAAACTCACGGTGCTTGCAAAAGATTACACAATCTTTATCAGCACTGAGTCCATGAAATGTTTTCTTTGCGGGAAATATGGGCACATTAAAACAGCCTGTCCCCTAGTTAAAGAGGCTCAAACGGCAAGGAATGAAGTTGAACCTAATCCAGGGCGGATTTTGGATGCTCCAGAGAATCCGGCTAAGGTGACTCGTGGAAACGCAGCGCCTGATCCGATCGCTGAAAGGTCCGCGCTTACTGACGTGGTAGAGCCTTTGTATATAGTTGGTGTTGATAGCACTGAGACTGTTGCTGAAATACCCGATGCTGGACAGACACAGAGTGAAACCAATGATATTGTGGAGGAGGCTATTGTTGATGTGGAGAAATCCAGAGAAAAAGATCGACCTATAGTGAGTGATGTTTTGATTGAGATGCAGGCATCAAGCTGTATCGTGCCTGAATCACAAGCAATGGATAGTGATTTGGACAGTGATTGTTCAGATTCCATTGCCGATAGATTGTCTGAAACTAATTCACAGGAAAGTACTGTTGACAGACTGGCAAAGCCTCGTTATTATACTGTGGAACAACTTAATGACTTCTTAAATGCTACAAAAAATCAGAGGAAGCCAGAGATTGAAATGTTCTTTTTTGACTTAAAGCTCTTTATTGAGTCCTCTTTAGTCGCTATGAAGAAAGCCACTTTAGAGGAATTAGATCAGCCTAGACGCTACAGACTTAAAAAATTTGTGAGTGCTGTCAGAAAAAGAGAAAAAAAACCCCTAAAGAGACATGATGGATTGTGCATCTTTTCTCATTTTTTTAATCCTGATGACATCCTTTAACATCGGATCTTTAAACATAAATGGCTGTAGGGATGTACATAAGAGAACTACTTTATTTAAATATTTGCACCTTAAAAAATCTGATGTAGTTATGTTACAAGAGACACATACTGATGCCTGTAATGAAGCTGACTGGAAAAATGAATGGTCAGGGAGCATTGGCCTTAGTCATGGCACAAATTTGAGTGCTGGGGTTGCATTTTTAATTTCAAAACGTGTAAAAAATAATCCAGACTTTTTAGAAATAATACCTGGATGCCTATTGCGCGCTGAGATGACAATACCAATTGGCTCTTTGATACCAATCTTTCGTTTGAAAGCCACGTTTCTAGCATCTGTAAAACTGCTTTCTACCATCTTAAAAATATATCTAAATTACGGCACATGCTCTCAATGCAAAATGCTGAACAGTTAGTTCATGCGTTCATGACCTCAAGGTTAGATTATTGTAATGCTCTACTGGGTGGTTGCCCTGCTCGCTTAATAAATAAACTCCAGCTGGTCCAAAACGCAGCAGCTCGAGTTCTTACTAGAACCAGGAAGTATGACCATATTAGCCCAGTTCTGTCAACACTGCACTGGCTGCCTATTAAACATCGCATAAATTTTAAAATCTTACTTATTACTTACAAAGCACTAAATGGTTTAGCTCCCCAATACTTGAGCGAGCTCTTAACATATTATACTCCATCACGTCTACTGCGCTCTCTAAACTCTGGCCAGTTGATCATACCGAGAATATCCAAATCAACTGCAGGCGGTCGATCGTTTTCCTATTTAGCACCTAAACTCTGGAACAGTCTTCCTAACATTGTTCGGGAAGCAGACACACTCTGTCAGTTTAAATCTAGACTAAAAACACATCTCTTTACTGTGGCATACACATAAAACACTTTTTCAATGAAATGATTGTTAGGCTGCATTAACTAGGTCAGCCGGAACCGGGAACACTTCCCATAACACCTGATGTACTCGTTACATCATCAGAAGAATGGCATCTACGCTAATGATAGTCTCCCTGTTTTATCCCGAGGTTTACTGCAGTCAGCCGGATCCGGGCCGTATCCAGTTCAGATGGTGGATCTGCGCCCGGAGAAGACCAACACAGGACCCCGAAGTGTCTGGGAGACCGTGATTAGACTCCCCCTGCAACTGCCTCATCGACACGGCATCTCAATAAACCCGTCTCTGGCGTGTTGACTCAGATTGTTCGAATATTACAATTAAATAATACTTAAATCGATATGTCATCCTCAATAAACCCGTCTCCAGCGTGTTGCCTCCGATCCTTCGAATATTGCACTTTAATAATTATTTAATCAACATCATCCTCAATAAACCCGTCTCCAGCATGTTGCCCCCGGTCCCTCGAATATTCTGATCTATTATGACCTCCGAGCTGTAAAACTGCCAGAATAATAATAATAATAATACGCTGTTTGTTAATTGGCCAGAGGAGAACTGGCACCCCCGACTGAGCCTGGTTTCTCCCAAGGTTTATTTTTCTCCATTAGGTCACCTAATGGGGTTTTGGTTTCCTTGCCACTGTTGCCTCTGGCTTGGCGTGCTCAGTTGGGGACACTAAATTTTTCAACTAAACATCGAAATACATCTAAATAATAAACTAAATTAACCATTTAAACTAAATTACTGATCAAATTATTGATCTAAAGCCCACACTGTCACTGTATGATACTTGAAATTTTTCCAGAATGGCTATACAGCTGAATAAAATTATGCTGCATTATTTTCCTGTTTAACACTGTAAAGCTGCTTTGAAACAATCTACATTGTTAAAAGCGCTATATAAATAAAGTTGACTTGACTTGACTTGACTTGACAATAGGCAATAATAGTTTTTCATTTTTTAACATTTATGCTCCTAATATAGGAAGTAAACGAAGTGGGTTTTTTTGGAAAACTTTCTGAAGAATTGTTCAAATGTCCTCAACATAACATTGTTGTGATAGGCGGCGATTTCAATTGTACTGTAGATTATAAATTATAGATTATAAAAACCATGAGGAACCTCATTCTGGTTCAGCGGCAGTTTTTAAATCTTTAATTAATAGACACAATCTGGAAGATTTGTGGAGAGAGGCTTATCCTCAGGTTAAACATTACACTTGGTTGAAAATGAATGCAAATAAGGTCTCTGCTGCGAGACTGGATCGTTTTTATGTTGAAAAGGGTAACATAGGAAGATTTTATGGTAGTGGCATCTCACCAACATCTATGTCAGATCACCATTTTGTTTCTATGTCTATGTTGGTTCTGTCGACTAAACCCTATCAAGCACACTGGCACTTTAATAGCAGATTACTGCATGATCACATCTTTGTGCACTCTTTTGAGCTCTTGTGGAAGTCTTGGAGAGAAGAGAGATTTAGTTATACATCTTTAAATCAGTGGTGGGACTTGGGAAAGGTGCAGATAAAAAACTTTTACCAACAATACACTGCACATAATACAGAAAATTTAAAGATCAAAATTAAGATATTGGAGCAAGAAATTCTGCAGCAAAGCTACATCAATGAAGGAGGTGGATTATTGTCAGCTGACATTATTAAAGCGAATAAAAGCCTTTTGAAGGATTTACTGGATGAACAGGAGAAGGAAACTCTTGTGAGAACAATATATGTTAAGCACAATGAAATAGATGCTCCAACTAGAGAAAAAGCCAAAAGAGCAGACATTTTTCCATAAACTGAAACTTTCTAATGGAAGCGAAACTATAGCCTGGCTCCGCCCTCCTACGTACTTCCGCTCAATTTTCATTTTCCTTCAGTACTACGTCTGGGACTGCTGTATATGCTTAGGCTGTACTGCTGATGTTGTGGTCCGGGAAAAGTATTTTTCAGCTCGCTCCGTTAGTGGTGAAGGAGTTGCTGAAGCCGTCCGTCTCCCACCACCCACGAGAAAAACCCAGACTGAATTATCGACTGCTTTTGACAAACACCAAGGTCGTGTGGTAATGTAATTGCTGTCCGAATCCACATGAGTTTTCAAGAATATATCACTTCAAGATTCACTGTTTATATCCTTTATAGACCCCTGCAGAGCACCGTGCGGTTGCGTGAGCTGTAATTTGCATTTCTAGACTTGTATTTCTTTAAATACTGGCAAGTGTTTACAAGAGCAAAATATTTCATCACCGCTCAAAGAAGAAAAGCATGTAAACATTTGAATTGGGCTGTTATTCACGGCAGCATTTATTCTTATCATACAAAGCATATGACATTTTATTGACAGCATACAATCATGTTATGATTGCACGAGATATGCACCACGAGAGCAGCGCGTTCCGATCACAAAACTCTCCTCTCCACCGTGAATAAATAACAATCCGAATGCACGAGGTTTTATCACTGACACTGAGGTGGTGTGCTCAGTTAATGTGAGAATCAAAGGCGAACGGCGCGTGACATACTTCACGACCAAACGTTAGTGATTGGTTAGGCAGATCCAGAGTGACTCTTGGCAGATCCAATAGTTTTAAACTTCAACAGAGAACCCGCCTTCAAGGAAGTGAACGCTTGTCAATGGGGAGTGGCCAGACTCTATGTGCAAATGAAATGTACGAGAGTCTGGTAAAACCAGGCTAGCGAAACTATTGACCAGCGAGAAATTATAGCTTCTGCTATTTCTTTTTACGAGAACCTCTATCAGTCAGAACACTGTGAGGAAGGAGCAGTTGAAGAACTTCTTCTAGATCTTCCACAGTTGTCAACGACTGAGAGGAAGGAGCTGGAGGGTTTTCTGAGTTTCTCTGAGCTGTCCAGTGCTGTGCTGGGGCTGAACAGTGGGAAATCCCCTGGACTGGATGGTCTCTCTGCTGAGTTTTACAAAGGTTTTTGGAATGTGCTTGGACAAGATTTGTATCATGTTTTCCTGGAGTCCTTTAACCAAGGCATTTTACCCTTGAGCTGTCGAAGAGCGGTGTTGACATTAATACCCAAAAAAGGGGATCTTGGACACTTGAGGAATTGTCGTCCTGTTTCATTATTGTGTACTGATTTTAAAATACTGTCAAAAGCTATATCTAATAGGTTGAAGAAATGTATAACAACTATAATTCATGAGGATCAATCGTACTGTATCCCCAAAAGAACAATTTTCGGCAACCTATTTTTGTTAAGAGACATTATTACAGCTGCCAAAACACATCAAATTGACATTGGACTTTTATCTCTAGATCAAGAAAAAGCTTTTGACAGAGTGGACCATTTATATTTACTGAAGACTTTGAAGGCTTTTGGCTTTGGTCCACAATTTATCTCCTGTGTTAAATTGCTATATAATGAAACATCTAGTATGCTGAGAATTAATGGTTGTCTGAATAGAACTTTCGCAGTAACTAGAGGCATACGGCAAGGATGTCCTCTTTCTGGACTTTTGTACTCAATATCCATTGAACCTTTTCTGTCATCTTTAAGGAAGCGATTGCATGGACTTGTTGTTCCTAGGTTTCCAGAAATTCCATCTGTAAAATTTACAGCATATGCAGATGATGTGACTGTATGTATCAGAAACACTGATGATATATCTGCTTTGATTTATAGCTTAGGAATCTTTCAAAAGGCAACATCTGCTAAAATTAATTGGGATAAGTGTACATCCCTGCTATTGGGTGAGTGGCAAAATATAGACCCTCCTCAGCTTCCACAATAGTGTAAATGGATTAAGGATGGTTTTAAGGTTCTTGGGGTATATTTGGGAACTGACTTTTACATGAAAAAGAATTGGAAGGTCTAGCTGATAAAGTAACGGGGAGACTACAAAAGTGGAGGTGGATTCTTCCAAAGTTGTCTTATAGAGGGAGGTGTTTAATCGTCAATAACTTGGCAGCCTCAATGCTGTGGCACTGGTTTACAGTGCTGGACCCTCCTGAGAGCTACTTGTTACAGTTCAAAAAAGTTTTGTTAATTTCTTCTGGGATGGTTTTCATTGGCTTCCTCCCGGAGTCTTATATCTCTCTGTGATTGAAGGAGGACAAGGACTCATTAATTTAGAAGCAAGAATTAAAACATTGAGCTTTAAGCAGAAATTGCTATACTGTTCAGATAAGATTCCCTGAATTGCATATAGCTTGTCTATTTTACAAGATATAGGAGGAATCGGGATGGATAAGCAGTTGTTCTTGATTGAAAAATCGTTTGTCTTGAAAGTTACTTGTTCTCTTTTAAAGTTTTATGAGTCTGTGTTCAAAGCTTGGCAATTGTTAAAGAAGGATAGAAAAGAGAGTGAACATTATGGTGTTTTAGAACCATTGTTCTTTAATCCTTTTTTTAAAACAAACTCATCAATGTCAAGTACAGTAGTTGACAAGTTTTTAAAAACTGGAATAGCTACTGTAATGGACTTAATTGACTCTACAAAAGGTCAATGGCATTCGACTGGATCAATAGCTGACCAAGTCGGGCTTAGATCAGAAAGATACGTTGAAGGGTTAATGGAGGATCTCAAAAAATCTTTTCCTCAATCTTTCTTGACCTCTGTAAATAAATTTTTTGAAAATGGTGAGAATTCTTTGACCTTTCCAGATCTTAGGGTAGGAATAGGATTTGAATTGGATGAAGATTTAAATAGTACTTTGCTATTAAAGGGATTTAAAGATGAATCGTTTCAGAACGTGGAAAATAAAATGTTGTATGGAATGTGTGTGAAATCCTTGTTTCATTCTCAATTGAAAGGACGTGCTGATACCAAATGGAGAGATCATTTATCAATTTCTTCCGAACTAACTCCATCATGGAGGTGTTTGTATAAACCCCCCATTCCTAAGAGATCTGGGGATCTTGAAAGGAGAATACTTCATTTTGTTGTTGCAACAAATAGTTTGGTGTCAAAATTTAATGTAACGGTTTCATGTACATGTCCTTTTTGTAATGTTTCTGATACTGTTTTTCATTGTTTCTCTGCCCAGCAGGCACACAACGTCATAAGACTTTGATATTTGGTTACATTTTGGTTGTGACATCAGGTGACCAAAATTCAACGTCAGCTCAACGTCTAATGCCAACGTTAATTTGACGTCCAATACCAACGTCAGCTGATGTTGATATTTAGTTGTTTTTAGGTTGTGTTGTAAAGTAACCAAAATTCAACATTGAGCCAACGTCTCAAGCCAACATCATATTGATGCCAGATTCTAACATCATTAGACGTTGATCCTTTGTTGGTTTTAGGTTGTGGTATTAACTAACCAAAATCTAACGTTGAGCCAACGTCTCAAGCCAACATCATATTGATGTCAGATTCTAACATCATTAGATGTTGATCCTTTGTTGGTTTTAGGTTGTGGAATTAACTAACCAAAATCTAACTTTGAGTCAACGTCTCAAGCCAACATCATATTGATGTCAGATTCTAACATCATTAGACGCTGATATTTTGTTGGTTTTAACACATTTGTCTCATATCAGTGTTTGTAGACCTCCCGAAACTACTAGTGTCGAGGAGCGGGCGTGTTATGGATACGTGTTGTTGTCAGAGGCGGCACGCAGTAGGCGGATGTTTGTATTGGTGCATTTCTACAGAGAGCTGCACGACAAGAGTGCACACTTGGTAGATAAATATAAAACAACATTTATTCATCACACAACTATTTACAACACAACCAATGAAGCTTTGCTTGAGTTGTTTCTCCGGATTTTGTTGTTTTAAAATGTTTTTTTAAATAATTTTGTCTGTTTAGTATTGTCACTTTTTCCATTCTACATGGAGCTCACGCGTCCGTTGTTTTTAATTTTTTTATATAAGGACTCAATTTTTATATAAGGATTTTTTTCTACTTGCCCCGCCAATATTTTCACTGGCCCCACTACAAAAAAAGTAATAAATAAAATAAAATAAAATAAGCCCAGTATTGTTTTTGTTGTTTTTGAGCCATGTAACCTTAATAAATAAGGTTATGACTCCAAAAACTACTAGCCTAACTAATGTATATTTTAAATATTGTAATCAGTAATCAGTAATATTACAATCAGTAATAAAATAAGAACAAATAATCAAATTACGAGCAACAGCACAAATCAATACAGCAGAACACATACAAATGATGTAGGCTAATTTAGGTCTAAATTAGATTTTCAGGTACACAAATAGTAATCAAATGTAAAATATTACTGCATAGTAAGCTTTAAATTATATATCACTGCATATAAATATAGATTAACCCTTATTAAAAGTTATTCCGTCAAGAGTCGTGTGTGGGTTTTTTTTCGTTCCCTTTTGTTCAGTCACTACGACATAACGTTAGTGACTAACGAATGGGGGTTTCGCTTAGAAGCTTATCATCTTCGAGCTTAAAGAAAACGCCCAATGGCGTGCCAATGCCATGGTGCATGCGGAATTTGCATACGTAACTCCGCCTCACCGCGTGAGTATATAAGGAAGTACGTGGCAATATCGCATAATGTTTCTGCTTTCGGAGCCAAGAGTACCTACCTCTTCACTCCTCACAAGCCTTCTGAGACTCTGTCAGCCTCTTCGAGACGAGCGGCTTTCCAGTCGGGGTTGGTGTGACGGCGCGTTCCAGTGATCGCATACTTCCTGCCTGCTGATCTGCGCAGTGGTCTGCTAGACGGCTGGTGTGTGTTTCCCTGGGCGCTTCGGCATCGACTGCGAAGCTTCCTCTCACAAAAAGAGCTTGCGCGTGGCACGTCTTTTTCAAGACGGCTCGCCCGTGCACTTCCGGGTGCGATCGATTTAGGCTGCTGTCTATGGACGCATTCACTGCTCAATGTGTTTGGGCTTCAGCACGTTCGGGCAGTGTTTGTGGATGTGTCATGTTTCCATTGCAGGAACGTGACTATCGCGATGTCGCGGTCGAGACTCAATGATCTCTGTGAGGAGAGAGAGTCCCCTCTGCCACAACCCAATCTACCGTCCCAGAGTGAGATGGTACTTTGGCTGGTGGCCAGGGTGACCTGAGGGTGGTGCGTGGTCCTCGGGCCACGCCCCCTCTCGCACATCGCTTCCCGCGAGTGTTGGACTGAAACAGCGGCCCGTCTCTGATGCCTCGTTCGTTCAGTTCACGCTCCGGATAGCAGTGAGATGTCGATCGCCGCATCCCAAGGTGGGCTGGAGTCCTTTGGGGATGACGATTAGGTTGTGCTCCGCCTCCGGGTGTGTCAGCACTGCCTGATCTGACCTAAAGTTGACAGCCATGTTATCTCGGGCAGCCGCGAGTCTCGCGCTGGTGTGGAACTCCGCCCAGTCGCGGGTGCTCGTGGTTGCGCGATTGGTTTTTGGGGGCGGCACCCGACAGCTGTTGGGCCCCGCCCCCAATGCCTTTCGCTCCCGAGGTGCATGAGGAGATCACGCAGTCCCGGAAGTCCCCGTGCTTCCCGCGATCGTTTGGTGGCCTCCTCCGCCTTCTCTGCCCTTGATGGGGCAGCGGCCTAAGGGTACACTGGGGCCCCCTCCCCCCCACTGTTGAACTCTCTGTTGCGCACTACGGTGTCCACAGAGGGCTTTGACGTGGCGTGGTGTGGCTGTCCTAAGCACCCTCCCAAAGCCTGTGGGCTCGTCTACTTCGGTGGCGTGGTCCTGCAGAGCTACGGACAGGCCGCCGCCCCTTTGCACATGCACAAGGGTGGAGCCGACCCAGGGCTCTTCAATGAGCTGCGTGCCGCAACTGATCCCACCCCCGGGCGGTGAAGGTGGCCACACGCTCCCTGGGTCGGGCGATGTCCACAGCTGTGGTCCGGGAGAACACCTGGCCTTACCTGGTTATGTGGAGGACATTGAGCGGGCCCGCCTCCTCAACTCGCCCATATCCCAGGCTGGCCTCTTCGGCAGCGCGGCTGAGCACTGCGCCCAACGGTTCTCGGCCGCCCCAGAGCAGACTGAGGCTGTAACACGTACTGCCCCGGCGGCCAGCTGCTGCACCCAGCTGCCGGCTCTGTCGCCTCGGTCCGCTCGCCGCCGAGGGCACCCTCCCCCCTCCCACCCGGCCCCAGCAGCAGCCTTCACCTGGGCCGTGCCGTGGAGGTGGTTGCAGGATGACGCCCAGTCCGCTCCCCAGCCTGGTTAAACGCCAGGCTGGAGGTGGACAACTCAGAGATGGGTTCCAGTTCTTCCCAGGGGATGGTAGCAGTGCCTCTCCTTCCCCCGGTGGAGGGCCGGGGGAAAAATCCTTCCGCTGCTGGCCCCGGGCTAGCAGTGCTTGGGAAGAACTCATGTCCCTGTCTCTGAGGACCCAGAGACCGGTGATGATGGTGTGCGCCACCCACGGGTCCCGCCACTCGCATCCCTCTCTGTCACCAGCCCCCTGGCAGAGCAGACCCCAGTGGAACGGGCGTCCTTCCCTGGTCTCCTCTGTCAGGATGCAGCCGTTAATCGCACCCCCACACCGGGACGCCCAACAGCCTCCCTTGTCCGGGTCGGTAACGCTGCATCGCTGCCCCACACCGGGTACGTCTGTAGTCCGAGTGACCCCGCTGGTGCAGTTCCTGGGAGCCTGGCTTCAGATTCCAGGGCTGTCCCGCTGGGTCGCGAAGACAATCAGGCGCGGCTACGCGATTCAGTTTGCGCAGGCTCCTCCCTGCTTCCGGGGAGTCCGCTTTTCTATGGTCGGGGCCAATGCCCCTGTCATGCGAGCAGAGGTTGCCACCCTAGTGGCGAAGGGTGCGATCGAGCCTGTCCCTCAAGCCGAGATGAAGTCCGGGTTCTACAGCCCCTACTTCATCGTACCCAAAAAGACCGGTGGGTTAAGACCAATCCTGGACCTGCGCATCTTGAACCGTTACCTACACAGGCTTCCGTTCAAGATGTTGACAGCGAAACGCCTTTTCGAATGCGTTCGTCCGGTCGATTGGTTGCAGCGATCGACCTGAAGGCCGCCTACTTCCATGTCTCCATCCTACCTCGACACAGACCGTTCCTGCGGTTTGCTTTCGAGGGGCGGTACGCGGTCCTCCCATTCGGACTATCTCTGTCCCCTCGCGTCTTTACGAAGATTGTCGAGGCAGCCCTTGCGCCCCCCCGGCAGCACGGGGTTCGCATCCTGAGTTTCCTCGACTACTGGCTCTTAATGAGTCACTCTCGAGAGCAGGTTTGCGGACACAGAGATCTGGCTCTCCACCACTTAGCCCGTCTGGGCCTTCGGGTCAACTGGGAAAAGAGCAACTTTGCCCCGTGCAGAGGATCTTTTTTCTCGGTTTGGAGATTGACTCGGTCGCCATGTGTGCGCTGCTTACGAGCGAGCGCGCGCAGCCTCTGCTGACTTGCCTCCGTCAAATCGAGAGCAAGAGTGCGGTTCCACTGAAACTTTTTCAGAGGCTCCTGGGGCATATGGCATCTGCAGCCGCGGTGACGCCGCTCGGATTGCTACATATGAGACCGATTCAGCACTGGCTTCGCGATCGAGTCCCGAGATGGGCATGGCAGTCCGGCACGATCCGGGTTCAAGTGACTCGGGCCTGCCTACAGACGCTCACCCCGTGGTCGAACCTAAGTTTTCTACGGGCAAGTGTGCCCTTAGAACGAGTTTCCAGGCATGTTGTTGTATCAACGGATGCCTCTGCCACGGGCTGGGGTGCCATGTGCAATGGACAAGCAGCCGCGGGCTCCTGGACAGGACCCCAGCGCCTTCTGCATGTCAATTGCCTCGAGTTGCTGACAGTACGGTTCGCCCTGCACCGCTTCCGAGCGTTGCTGAAGGGTCAACATGTGCTTGTCCGGACAGACAACACGGCCGTAGTAGCGTACATCAACCACCAGGGCGGTCTACGCTCCCGCTGTATGTCTCAACTCGCCCGCCATCTCATTCTATGGAGTCAGAAGCGCCTGAGGTCCCTTCGTGCTGTCCATATTCCGGGAGTCCTGAACCACGCAGCCGACGAGCTCTTGCGGTTTCAGCCTCTCCCGGGAGAATGGAGACTCCATCCCCAGATGGTCCAGCTGATTTGGGAACAGTTCGGGGACGCGCAGGTAGATCTGTTTGCCTCCCACGACTCTTCCCACTGCAGCCTGTTCTATTCCCTGACCGAGGGCAACGCTCGGCACGGATGCACTGGCGCACAGCTGGCCACGGGGCCTACGCAAATATGCGTTCCCCCCAGTGAGCCTACTCGCACAGCTCTTGTGCAAAATCAGGGAGGACAAGGAGCAGGTCCTTTTGGTCGCCCCGTACTGGCCTGGCCGGACCTGGTTCCCCGAACTCATACTCCTTGCGACAGTCCCTCCCTGGCCTATTCCTCTGAGACCGGACCTCCTTACTCAGAGACGGGGCACCCTATGGCACCCGCGTTCCGACCTGTGGAACCTCCACGTGTGGCTCCTGGATGGGACGCGGCAGGTTTGAGTGGCCTGCCACCTACGGTGGTCGCCACCATCACTTCCGCTAGGGCAGAGTCCTCTCGGCATGCCTATGCGTTGAACTGGAACCTCTTCGTCACCTGCTGCTCTTACCGCCAAGATGACCCCTGGAAATGCCCGATCGGGTCCGTGCTCTCGTTTCTCCAAGAGGGGTTGGAGCGAAGGCTGTCTCCCTCCACCCTCAAAGTTTGTGTGGCCGCAATATCTGCCCACCACGATCTCTTGGAGAACAAAAAGGTAAGTCAGCACGACCTGGTCATCAGGTTCCTGAGTGGGGCGAGGAGACTGAATCCTCCTCACTCTCCTCTCGTACCCTCTTGGGACCTCTCAGTAGTTCTAAGTGCTCTGCAGAGGCCTCCCTTTGAGCCTTGCAGTCGGTTGATATTAAGTTCCTGTCGATGAAGACGGCACTGCTGACCGCATTGGCCTCCGGTAAGAGGGTCCGTCCCGGCATTTACGGTTGACGAAGCGTGCCTGGAATTCGGGCCGGCTAACTCTCACGTGATCCTGAGACCCCGGCCTGGATATGTGCCCAAGGTTCCCACCACTCCGTTCTAAGACCAGGTGGTGAACCTGCAAGCGCTGCCTTTGGAGGAGGCAGACCCAGCCTTGGCACTGCTCTGTCCAGTACGCGCCCTCCGCGCCTACGTAGACATGACGCAGTGTATCAGGACCTCCGACCAGCTCTTTGTCTGTTATGGTGGAGAGCGGAAGGGAAGTGCTCTCTCAAAGCAAAGGCTGTCTCACTGGATAGTGGACACCATTGTTTTGGCTTACCAGCAGCAAGGTCGACCATGTCCCCTTGGGGTTCGGGCACTCCACTCGGAGTGTCGCTTCCTCTTGGGCTCTAGCGCATGGCGCCTCGTTAACAGACATCTGCAGAGCTGCAGGCTGGGCGACACCTAACACATTCACCAGATTCTACAATCTACGAGTGGAGCCAGTGTCCGACTATGTACTCGCCCCCCCGAGGAGTCGGTAATGGGCCAGGCTCAGGTGTCTTCGCTTGCTCGCCACTCCACTCCTCGGACTGGATACGTGCGATATCTCCTCAGGTGAGCTCCCCGAGAGCCCTGAGTTCCTCCAGCACTGCTTACGCCGATACCTGTGTGTCTGCCCTCTAGCGAGCCCAGACCCTCGTGTCCGGCCAGGTGCCCCGTGTGCATGGTTCCCCTCCGGCGACCCCCACACGTGTATTTCACCGTAAGTCTCCGCAGTGAGCGGGTTTCTTGCCTTGGCGTGTCCCCGCCACCCCTAGGGTTAAAAATCCACCTTCGGTTGGTACCCTAGAGTTTCCCATATGCAGCCCTTAGCGGGTCATATGTGTACTCTTAAGTCCTCCCCACGGGTAGGCATCTTGGCATTCCCTCACTGGGATATGCTTCCCAGTGTACCTTGGTATTCCTGTGATAAGTGGGAGTCCTTCGTCCGTACTAGTCTTATGACAGGGTACTCACACTTACGCAGGGCACTGGAAGACAGCTGAGTGGCGGGATTATATTGGGACCCCCATTCGTTAGTCACTAACGTTACGTCGTAGTGACTGAACGAAAGGGAGCATCTCGGTTACGGATGTAACCCTCGTTCCCTGAGGAGGGAACGGAGATGTAACGTCCCGTTGCCACATCTCTGTTTTGCTACCTGGAACGCAGGAGTTCAGTCTTGGCTCCTCAAGCAGGTAACATAATGCGATATTGCCACGTACTTCCTTATATACTCACGCGGTGAGGCAGAGTTACGTATGCAAATTCCGCATGCCCCATGGCATTGGCACGCCATGGGGCGTTTTCTCTAAGCTCGAAGATGATTGGCTTCTAAGCGAAACCCCCATTCGTTAGTCACTAACGTTACGTCTCCGTTCCCTCCTCAGGGAACGAGGGTTACATCCGTAACCGAGACGGCCTTTTGTTATCTCTACGATATTTTCCACTTTCCATGTTACACAGTAGGGGGGCGCTATTACACATCTCCTGAACGAGTACAGCATCTCTTGATTAAAACAGGCGAAGAAGAAGAAGCAACAACGACAACGATTACAGACTATTGATATCACTGAATCAGGGCTGGACTGGTAATCTGGCATACCGGGCATTTTCCCGGTGGGCCGACGCACTTTGGGGCAGATACAAGGTTATTTATTTATTTAATTTTTTGCCACGGACTGGCCCATCATGCAGGGACAGCGTCCCATTGGTTTGTCTTCAGAATTGTCAGGCCAAAGCGAGAGAGACCTTCCCTCCTCCATAGACTGTGTCCATATTAGGCGCTGTTTAAAAATTTGGGAGCATGCAACTGCAAAATGCGAATATCCGCACAACAGCGCTGCCGCTGCCGAACGTGCGCTGCGTTTCTGCTGCTCTATGAAGTGATAAACCGGCACTTTGACTCCGAATGTTGTTTTATACAATCGTGTGATATGGGAACATTAAAGGTTCTGTGGTGAATCAGCTGAAAACAGCCGCGACCATGTAAATACATCACGAGGTAAATTGGAAAACAGCAATACACAAAACTACAAACTTGTCACTCTAGCACAACCAAATTCAATAGTTTATTATTATTTATTTATTTATTTTCGAAACCATATACCTATGGTAATGAGGAGCATGATTTTACCTGTGACTACCATGCCCATAGTTAAATGAAACTGACCTACAGTTAAACTCAGTTAAAATGTCATTACACTCTAAAAAAAAAGGTTCTATATGGCACCAAAAATGGTTCTTGGCTCGTAATCATAGGGGAACCTTTTTTAGTGCTAATTTTGGTGCTTCAGTGGTTCTTCGGCGGTTCTTCAGAAGTTCTTCACCGGTTCTTTGACTAAAGTGCTATATAGCACCTCTGAAGAACCACTGAAGCACCAAAATTGGTGCTATATAGCACTAAAAAAGGTTCCCCTATCATTACGAGCCAAGAACCATTTTTGGTGTCATATAGAACCTTTTTTTTTTTTTTTAGAGTGTAGGGTAATTAAATTATAATTCAACAAAACAGCTTTAAAGCCTGGATCCCATGCATAAAAGGGATAGTTCACCCAAAAATGAAAATTATTGCAATCCCAAAATAGCAACTATATTGACTACCATAGTAGGAAAAAAATACTATGGTAGTCAATAGTTGCTCTATCTGCTTTGTTACAAACATTCTTCAAAATATCTTCTTTTGTGTTCAGCAGAACAAAGAAACTCATACAGGTTTGGAACAACTTGAGGGTGAGTAAATGATGACAGAATTTTTATTTTTGGGTGAACTATCCCTTTAAGGACAAAGCTTTTTTCTCTGTAAATGTTTTATGAACTTTTGAATAGATCTAATGAAATTTAACAAAATGTTATTTCAATGAGAACCTCATGAAAGATAGATATCATATCAGTGTGTTACATAAATTAGGTTTTAACTCTCGAACATTTTTTATTGTTTTTAAAGGGGTAGTTCAACCAAAACATGTGAACGTTTACTCACCCTAATGTCATTCACGGAAGAGAGAAAGTCATTCAGGTTTGGAACGACATGAGAGTGAGTAAATGATGACAGATTTTAAAAGCAGTAAATTCACTTTAATGTATCCTAGCTCAAAAATCAGTGGTATACTCTCAAGTGCATTTCTGTGTGACAAAATTACAATATTACGTTTGTTATCTGCATTTGCAGTGAATTCGATAATATCCATCATTAGTTGTCCCTGTCCTAGATTTATTTATTTACTCCAATTTAAGGCCCTAACCCCAGTTAAAACATTCAAGAGGAACTCATGGGCCGGATGGGCTGGATTTGCCAGGGCCGAATTTTAGCCCCAGTCCAGCCCTGCACTGAATTCATAGTGTGAAATATCCTAAACCATTGCTTTTGGTTCCATCTAATAATTGCTCAGTCAGTTGTTTCTTCTCTTTTTTGTGTACATTGTCACAACAGACCTAAGTAAATGTTTAGAGATTTTTAGGTTTTAGATTTTGGAATTGCATGTTATCACTTGTGTTGCCAGAAGATAAAAACCTGGCAATCTGGGTGAGCCCATGACCTTCCATCTAGCACCAGAGTAGAACCAGTGTGACATCTTCATTAGATATGACGAACCTGACAAAAACTATGACAAACGGTTCATAATGTGTTACGTATTATTAATTATTTGGACATTTAAATACTTTTCTTTTTAAATCCACTGATGACAAATGAGATAATGGCCAGTTTCAATATGAATGTAATGCAACGTCTGTCCAACGTTGGAGGTTGATGTCAATCTGGTGTTGAGCTTAGAACCCAATGTCAGATTGACGTCAACATCCAACGTTGGACGGACGTTGCAATTTGGTTGAAAATGAAAATCGGGTTGACGTCAGAACCCAACGTCAAGCTGGGGAATTTTCTGCTAGGGCAGGCAAAGTTGGCAATTTTAAAGTCCCACACATGTAAAATGAGGGGGAAAATATTGATTTGGTTGGCATGTTCAAATCATTAGTAAAGTACAGGGTTGTTGTAGAATATGCATATTCTAAATTAACAAATAATGTGTTTTTTTGATGCAAGGTGGAGTGTGAAAAAAGCTCTTGTGGTGAGGGATGTTTTCGGAGAGTTATGGTTTAATTGGTAAAATTGTGATTTTGATATTATTATTTTTATTTAATTTATTATTTATTTTTGTTTTGTGTGGTGTAAATAATTGTTTAAACTAGTTGTTTGATTAAAAGAGGTTTGAAAGTCAAAAAAGTCTCTCTCTCTCTCTCTCTCTCTCTCTCTCTCTCTCTCACACACTCACACTCACACTCACACACACACACACACACACACACACACACACACACACACACACACACACACACACACACACACACACACACACACACACACACACACACACACACACACACACACACACAGGTCTTCTGGACGGCATCCTTTATCTGAGCGGAGTCTCTGGTTTCACCTGGTACAAACAACACACACACACACACACACACACACACAGATGAGGTGAATGTCATAAATGAGCGCATATGTTGTTTCTCTGAAGGTGCATGGCTTCCTTATATCAGGAACCAGACTGGTCCACTAAACTAGAGACTGTGAAAAACAAGATCATCAAGAGACTCAGCGGTCCTGGAGTCAGCTGGAAAGATACAATTGCCAAACTGAAGAAATATTACCCAGAGAAAAAAGACTTCTTCTGCCTGACTGACTTATGGGCAGTGTTGGTTGTCACGACATATGTGAAAGAGGTCCGTAGCATTTTATTACACAGCCCTTCATGACTGACATGATTTATGATATTAATTGGGCGGTCATATTGAGTAAATGTGCCAATGTGCTATTTTTATCGGATTGTTGGTAATGGGCTCAAGGGAAACAATACTGTAACATTGATCTGCTAACAAACTACTGCAAATCAACCTCTGCTATAGGGGTCCAAAGTCTGAGACCACATTAAAAATCTGAGAGTTATAATATTTTATTATCCTGGAAACTCACAGCCACAACTATAACTAAAGATACCAGTGATAGTGTGAACAATGGAATGCATGTTCACTTTTAACCAACAACCTGTTGAGAGTTTAAAAAAATATTCCAAACTTTAGAGAATAAAAGACAATACTTAAAAATCTCATCTATACTGTATTTAACATCTGTAAATGCTGATTCAAAGTTATTGCCCTTCTCCTTCTCTCTTCTTCTGACAGATTTTCTGAACTGTGAATCTTTGTAAAAGATTTAACCATGACATCTGCCTTTTCATTATCAGATACAGCCGTTTCCTCCTCAAATGTTAAAACTAGATATTCCAATTGCCTCCCTCCCATCCTCTTTATCATTGCCCATACATCTCCTACTGGAGTTGAAAGGCCACACTTGGATATGCTCTCTTTCATAGGTTCACTCGACGCTGCGTCACTTTATTACGCAATGGGAACGCCCTCTGGGTGTGCCGATTGTCTGAAGCCCTTATACAATCACGGCAAATCATTGGCTGATGGCGCGGGCGCCGCCCCGACGCTCTTACGTCACTACATTATACTGGCGTGCGCGCCATCTGCTCCTCAGATTTCTCTGCCTTCACGAAGTAGCCATTTCATGCCCTTCAGTTTCGGTTTTTCTGGCCCAAATATCTCGGATTTCAACTTTTAATCACCAGCACTTCAGCGACTGCGTATAGTGGAACATTGTTCTCCTTGCGGTGAAGTGCCATGGAATTTCGTTGTTGCCTTCCGCCGTGCGCTCGCTTCATCGCGAATGACGACCCCCACAGTAAGTGTGTCAAATGTTTGGTGTAAAAAAATAGTGTAAAGTCTGAAGAATGACAAACAAGGGAGGCTCTGTTTCCGAACTTTTAATCAGAACGAAGATGAACACACTCTCACTCAAGCGCACCCGTCTTCAGTATTTGTTTTCGCCCCTCTGAACTCCCTTTGTTAACCCTATCACTGCCGGTGCAAAACAAAACAGCAATTTCACAACTATGAAGAGTCTGTGCGCTACAATAGATTCGGGCTCGGGTCGGGCTCGGACATAAATATCTTAATGCCTGTGGGTATCGGGTCGGGTTCGGTTACTGCTCTGTCAGACACGGGCCGGGCTCGGACAGAAAAATGCGGCCCGATCCGCCCTCTAGAACCTATGAAAGAGAACGTATCAGGTTACTTGTGTAACCTATGTTCTCTGAGTAGGGAACGAGACGCTGCGTCCGCTGCCAAGCTCCTCGCACTGCTGACAGGCCTTCCTTTTCTGCAGAGAAATCTGAGGAGCAGATGGCGCGCGCGCCAGTATAATGTGGCGACGTAAGAGCCTCGGGGCGGCGCCCGCGATATCAGCCAATGAATTGGCGTTTTATAAGGGCTTTTTTTATAAGGGCTTCAGACAATCGGCACACCCAGAGGGCGTTCCCATTGCGTCATAAAGTGACGCAGCATCTCGTTCCCTACTCAGAGAACATAGGTTACACAAGTAACCTGAGACATTTTTTATAAAGCCACTAACACACCTCAGTAATTACGCAGCACAGGTGTGATCAATGTCAGGACACAGCTCCACGCTAGTGGGCGTGTCTTCCCATTTGAAATACACGACCATTGAAATGGCAACAAATAATAAACCCAAAATAAATATTAAAAGACACTTAACCAATCACACAGAGAAAATGTTAGGTTTATCAGTTGATGTTGTTGATAATTGAAGAAATCGAATGTCTTACAATAATATTCTGCTGCAAAAATTTTTTTCTTCAGATAGACGAGCACACACTCACAGAGCAGTGGAACCAGCTCAGTAAAGATCCATTTCCCATCTACACAGCGATTGACAAGCACAGCAAACAGCGCAAGGAAGGCGGTCTGTGTTTACCCGAAAGAGACAGAGTTAATGTGTTAGATTCAGCTGTTATATGGACGTGTTTCTGTCTGCAGACCCCTGGTTTGAGATCACTCCATATGAAGCAGGTTATTCGCTCATTGGAGCGTTTGTGAAAACCTCCAGCTTTGGCAGTAAGTTTGACAATGGCTGTAAGAAGAAGGATCAGCCTGAAATGGACATGCTGTACCTGCAAGGTAACACATTATGTTACAGGAGAGTTTATTCATATTTGAATCTTATTCTTAAAATTATATTCTACAGATTCTCTATAGTACACTGTACGTTGAACTGAATTAAAGAATGGTCTAAAATAGATCAGTAGTCTCTGTGATGTATTGATCAGGAGATCAGGTCTGTAGTATTTGCAAATGTTCAAGTCAAAACTGAAATCAACAATAACATTGCAATTTCAAAACATATTTTTTAAAAAGCAATGATTCCTGCTGAACATTTTAAGGGCTCAAATTACATAATTTTATGCATCAAAAAAAAAAAAAAAGAGATTCCTCCTCAGTACAGATCCTTCCCTTTCTTGATAAAAATGGGTTCAAAATTAGTTGTGGCAAAGTGTGGTAAGGACACATCCCACCCGTCTCCACTGTACTCAGATTATATTATATTTTATTTTAAGAAGAGGCTGTTTTTTCCCCCAATTATTTTAAACACTTAAATGTGTTTTCTGCAGCTCTGTGTGGCAGCGCTTTAGCTGATGGAGACGAGATCCGTAAATTCATCTGGGAAAAAATAAAAGGTGCAACTGATATAATTTGCTTAAACATAAAGTACAGATCAACTTATCAGTAAATAAAAGCAATAAGAAATGTTAATAAGGTAACATTATTTCAGTTTTGGAAAATTAAACCAAGAACACAAACTAGTATTCTATGTTGTCTGATAAGAACACTTAATAATGTTCCCTTCTTTTACAGAGTTCGCTGGATACAAAGGTTGGCTGGACAAACTGGGTAAAAATCTGAGATATATCAGATCCACTCAAACCTTTACTGAGACCATTAAAAGGTTTTGGCCATAGTTTAATCTTCTGTCCATTCGATAGGTGGAACTGTCTCTAATGATGCACACTGTACTACTTTACTTTTGATTTTGTAAACCACTTTAACCAACAAATCATTTTCATCTTGTGAGCAACTGAGACATACTATACTCTAAGTTTCCATAAAACTTCTGATCGTGATCAGAGCCAGAACGAGTTTTACAGCCTGATGCCAAAGAATAACCTTTCCACCAGAGGTGGCCTTTGCAATTCGGAGGCAATTCGGAGACTTTGTAGGCAGTGTTTGCGCACAAAGGTACTACCTCAAAACTGATTTCAGACAGGCTTCTAAGGCAGCATAATAGTTTAATGAGCAAGCAAATATTTAATTGCTACAATAGTAATTTCTTGCTAGAAATAACATAAAAAGTGGAAAACGCATACATTTACACACAACTTTCAGACTTTTTTTATTGTATAAATTCATGTTTGCAATAGTGATGTTCAGGAAAACGTCTTGGTTACGTATGTAACCCTCGTTCCCTGAAGAAGAACTGACCGTTGAATTGGGGATCTGATTTCAGAGACCAATCTACTACGATTCACGCATTCCACGCTCCGCCCCGCGGCGCGGGTATAAATAAGGAAGTGGAATGCCGAATCATTCTTTTCTACTGAGGAGCTGAACTAGTGACTCGGCCCCCTAGCGGAAGCGCAGCACCTGGCGACGGGACGTACGTCTCCGTTCCCTTCTTCAGGGAACAAGGGTTACATACGTAACCAAGACATTCCCTTTCAGTCGGTCACATTCGATGTACGTCGGAACTGACCGACGAATTGGGGATCCAACCAAAACGCCAGGATGCTGGCCCTTCCAGCATCCTGCGTGAGCGCACTGGACTGTCTTAGATGGTACGGAAGTCAGGGCTCCAAGCAGGGAGGTCAGTCACTGCTGTTTCTGCAAGACCCACTCAGTATGACTATTGGATAACGCTGGGAAAGCATGCTCGTCTCGGGAGATGGTACGCTGCGGAGCCATGTCCTTCAATGGAAGGAGAGGTGGCGGAATACACATAAGGACTAACCTAGCAGGGTAGTGCAACATATGGCAGTCTCTGGGGTGGTTCCAACCTGGTTCCAGGGGGGAAAGAACACGCCCAGAGACGACAGAGCGGGCTCTATCAAGGGAAAGACACAGGGCTAGCAAAGTTGGGTAGCTGGTACCGTGGAAGAATACACATATGGGGTTGCCGTGAGGAAACCGCTAAATATGGAACCCAGCCTACACACTCGTTCCACAAGCATACGGGTGCAGGCCTGGCGTCAGACGGCCGCAACGTCTGGCACCGAAGGGGTGACGGAGGAGCTCGACAGGGTTAGCCGTTTCCGGGGAACACAACTGGAGACAATAGACGCACGTATCCGGCCCCAAGGGCGGGAGTGGCGTTGCAAGCCAACACTTAGAACGGGCACTTAGTGGTCCTGGCCCCTGGGGGTGAGAATGCAGGAAATTCGGCTCTACACGGAGGCTATAGAATCTAGCAAACGTGTTAGGTGTCACCCAGCCCGCAGCTCTACATATATCTGTCAGCGAGGCGCCTTGAGCCAGCGCCCAGGAGGAAGCAACACTCCTTGTCGAGTGTGCTCGCAACCCGAACAGGCAAGGCACGCCTTGGGACTGGTAAGCCAAGACGATAGCATCCACTATCCAGTGGGCCAACCTCTGCTTGGAGACAGCCTTTCCCTTCTGCTGGCCTCCGTAACAGACGAAGAGTTGCTCTGAGGTCCTAAAGCTTTGAGTCTGGTCTACGTAAGCGCAAAGAGCGAGGACGGGACATAAAGCTAGGGCTGGGTCTGCCTTCTCCGAAGGCAGCGCTTGCAGGTTCACCACCTAGTCCCGAAAGGGGGTGGTAGGAATCTTGGGCACGTATCCAGGCCGGGGCCTCAGTTCCTGAGGTAGTGAGGACGGAGGAGTCAGTCGATCGGTTTCTGGCGCTGTAGGGCACAGTCCACGACTTTGTGATCTCCTGATGCCCTTCCGGGAAGAAAGGTACTGGGGTGGGCCGCTGAGAACCAGCACGGGCCGTCCCAAGAAACCAATCATCCAACCGCGAGGGTTCGGGACACGGTGGAGGGTTCCACTCGAGCCTGACACTCGCGGCGGCCCGGGAAAGCATAGCCGTAAGCTCTGGGTCAGGCTCGGGCAACGCTACCACACCCGAAGGGGGCAACGCAGCCGAGCCTTCATCCCCGGAGCCCATTAGCTCGTCCTCCAATGCAGCAATCGACATCATGTCCTCAGCCGGAGCCCCAAAAGTAACGACTGGCCCCCCATGGGAAGGACCAGCGTGCTCTTCTGAAAACTCCACTGGCGCAGCAGAGGGGGGAGGGGCCCGAGGAGCCATTTGACCCATCGGGGAAGCCCTCACAGTAACCCTCAGGTCTCCACCAAGGCCATCAGCCAAAGTAGCAGCCCTCTGCTTTGCAGCGGGAGGACCACTAAATCGGGGGATGCGCAATGGGACTCCACCTGCCCTGAGGTATTGGAGCCTAGACCATAGCACTGCGATGGTCATGTTCCCGCAGTGGGAACATGAGTCATTCACGAACGCTGCCTCAGCGTGCTGAACTCCCAAACACGTGAGACAATGATCATGACCATCAACCGGAGACAGAAATCGACTGCATCCAGAAACACACGGTTTGAATGACATCTTGAAAAAGACGCAGGGTCAAACCGTGTTGCTCTTTTAGAAAATGAAACTGCTCTTTTATAGTGGATGAGGAGATGGCCTTGCAAGCCTGTGTGAGCACTCAGAAGGGAACGCCCAGCCAACCAACACTCTCTCTCTCTCTCTCTCTCTCTCTCTCTCTCTCTCTCTCTCTGAAGCAACCACCCGCTGAAGCGTGCCATCACACCCGCACTGGAAGCAGCAGTAGACCTTCTCACGAGACTCGTCGTAGAAACACTCTCCGTAGAAACAGGAAGAAACATTCACTGTTCGGCTCCAAAGTAGAAAGCAATGATTCAGCATTCCACTTCCTTATTTTTACCAACGCCGAGGGGCGGAGCGTGGAATGCGTGAATCGCATGCCAATCTTCATTGGCTCATTTTTAACACTCGAAGTAGATTGGTCTCTGAAATCAGATCCCCAATTCGCCAGTCAGTTCCGACGTACGTCGAACGTGACCGACTGAAAGGGAACAGCACTCTATATCCTGTAATAAATATAAAAAACAAGAACTCATACAGGGACATTTTTAATGTCAAAAATTAAACCAAGAACACAAACTAGTATTCTATGTTGTCTGATAAGAAACACTTAAAAATGTTCCTTTCTTTTACAGAGTCCTCTGGATACAAAGGTTGGCTGGACACACTGGGTGCAAATCTGAGATATTACATCATAGATCCACTCAAACCTTTACTGAGATCATCAAAAGGTTTTGACCATAGTTTAATCTTCTGTCCATTCGATAGGTTGAACGGTCTCTAATGATGCACACTGTACTAATTCACTTTTGATTTTGTAAACCACTTTAAATCGTTTTCATCACTGAGACATACTTTACTCTAAGTTTCCATAAAACTTCTGATCGTGATCAGAACCAGAACGAGTTTTACAGCCTGATGCCAAAGAATAACCTTTCCACCAGAGGTGGCCTTTGCAATTCGGAGGCCAGCTCTATCGGGCAATTCGGAGACTTTGTAGGCAGTGTTTGCGCACAAAGGTACTACCTCAAAACTGATTTCAGACAGGGTTCTGAGGCAGCATAATAGTTAAATGATCAAGCAAATATTTAATTGCTACAATAGTAATTTCTTGCAAGAAATAACATCAAAAGTGGAAAATGCGTACATTTACACACAACATTCAGATTTTTATATTGTATAAATTCACGTTTGCAATAGTGATTTTTGGGGAAAACAGCACTCTATATCCTGTAATAAATATAAAAAACAAGAACTCATACAGGGACATTTTTACCCTATATATTGAATTTTGGGAGCATTTTCTATTATTTTTGGTTGGCATTTTTGCCGCAAGTCCCGAATAATTTCCCATCCTGGTGTGTGCGTGGCGTGATGGCGGGGGGCGAAATCTCCAAGAGGAGGAACCTTCGGTTGTGAGGCGCATTTCAAGTGAAACGGGTGAAACATGGATGTTTTTATTTTCTGATTCCTTAGAAACCAAATTGTGTGTTTAAAGTTAAAAACTTATGATGAAACATTTAATCACCAAAGAACGTCTCGGTTATGTATGTAACCCTCGTTCCCTGAAGGAAGGGAACGGAGACGTTACGTCAGTTACTGACGAAATGGGGGTTTTCGCTTAGAAGCCAATCGCCTTTGAGATCTACAAAACGAGCCAATGGCATGAAAATGCCATGGGTCTGCGGAATTTGCATAATGCAACCCCCGCCCCCCCCCTCCCCCCCGCCCACCGTGTGGGTATTGTTGAGGAAATAATTCTATTCGAAAAATGAGGAGGGAGGAATACAAATGCAAACCTTTGAAAAGTCAAAGTATCAAACATGATTTTATTTCTTGCAAGAAATAGGCAGTTCACATACAGAGAATGTCTGTCATGAGAAGGGCAAAGTTTGCTCTCCGGGGTACCATTATATACCCTTCATACATCCTGAGTAGGTTGCATCCAATCTTGTTTGCCTTAAAAGGAAACATCTTTATTCAAAACCCCTGTTCAACATAAATTCTAACTAGACAACACAATACCCATGTCTGCAGAAGTTCCTGTTTTTAAGCTACATCATTTTCACGCATCCTGTCTATTCCTAGTCTAATTGCAGCTACGCACATACTTGTCACACTTAAAGTACGATATGTCATCTTGACCTCTTGCACTACCCAGCTTCCTTGCAACTGAGCACTCTATCACTCAGAACAATATGTTCCCGCCAGCTAGTTTCCATTTATCACCCAGAACAATGAGTTCCTGCACTTAACGTATGCATTTCTAAAAGCTTGGTTACATTTCTTTAATAATGATTAGTACAAATACATGTTCAATGGTAAATCACGCGTCGAGGAGGCACGCTATGAGTCAGCAGGTAAACCAAACAGGCAGTGCCAAACTGACTAAAGAACGTGCTCTTTCCTTGGTGTTCTTAAATGTGCATGCTCACTTTTTAGGGCACACCTCTTATAAAGTAAAGTTACATATGGCTGTTATAAGAATTAAATGAAATCAGTATCAACAAAATCCATCTTACCATTTATCAAAATTCACTTACACTGTAATTACAATTGCCTAAATAATGTAATGAGATTTTTAGATTTATGTTCTAAATATAATATTTTAATTATAGAAATATTAAATTATTCCAGGCCTATGAAACTATAAAACTGCCAGTATAGTTGGTGGCGTGAGTGGATTCTAGAATCATTCAACTAATTCGTTCTAACCTGTTCAAAAACGGTGAATTATTCGAGAACGAAACCTATACTTTGTTTGAATCTATTTTAGTTGGAAAAATAGAGCAAAACTGTAAAAAATGACAACTTGTTCTTTATTGAACTGTTGTATAAAATTAATATCGCATTTTGCAATCGTGCTGATATAGGCTACTCTGGAAAATAGCACTCTTGCTCGTGATATTGCTTAATTCATAATTTCCTTCCAAACAAATGTTTATTTTTATGTTTGTTATTAGCCTATTTTTAATGAAAATACAACAACAATAAAATAGTACAGTAAAAAAACTTGCGTATATTAAACTTTTGTTAAAAAACGAATAAGACGGATGACATAAAATAGCTATACCCGAATTATAACAAATAAATAATAGATATTTGGAAATTCCCCTTTAAAACGGGGAACCCTCAGTTTGTGGTTTGTGTTTTTTTTTAAATTAACAATAGTGATCTTGCGCTTGTGCCTCTGCTATCGTCCTGTCAATCATCTCGCTCGCGGCTATGATTACAGTTACAGTAAAATTTAAATTCACCATCATCGGTTCCCATCCTCAGCCGATCTGCATGACAGTTTTTGCAATGACCATCAATACTAGATAAATGGGCAAGTGAAAAAACACACCATGTCACAATTTAGTAGGAACTAAAGAGCACTTTAGAATGTTTGGTAGCAACATTGTTACTAGTATTGGGCATCGAGAACCGGTTCCTACTTGGAATCATTATAAAAATTCAGATTATTTTCTTTCTTTTCGTTTCTTTATCAATGGGGGGGGGGGAGGTGGGGGCAAAATTGTTGCTGCATACCCCTCTGGCACTGGGTAGTTGCGCCCCTGCCTGAGTGGCACAAGGGCTGCCTCGACGACTTTCGTGAAGACGCAAGGGGACCAATCTACTACGATTCACGCATTCCACGCTCCGCCCCGCGGCGCGGGTATAAATAAGGAAGTGGAATGCCGAATCATTCTTTTCTGCTGAGGAGCTGAACTAGTGACTCGGCCCCCTAGCGGAAGCGCAGCACCTGGCGACGGGACGTACGTCTCCGTTCCCTTCTTCAGGGAACAAGGGTTACATACGTAACCAAGACATTCCCTTTCAGTCGGTCACATTCGATGTACGTCGGAACTGACCGACGAATTGGGGATCCTACCAAAACGCCAGGATGCTGGCCCTTCCAGCATCCTGCGTGAGCGCACTGGACTGTCTTAGATGGTACGGAAGTCAGGGCTCCAAGCAGGGAGGTCAGTCACTGCTGTTTCTGCAAGATCCACTCAGTGTGACTATTGGATAACGCTGGGAAAGCATGCTCGTCTCGGGAGATGGTACCCTGCGGAGCCATGTCCTTCAATGGAAGGAGAGGTGGCGGAATACACATAAGGACTAACCTAGCAGGGTAGTGCAACATATGGCAGTCTCTGGGGTGGTTCCAACCTGGTTCCAGGGGGGAAAGAACACGCCCAGAGACGACAGAGCGGGCTCTATCAAGGGAAAGACACAGGGCTAGCAAAGTTGGGTAGCTGGTACCGTGGAAGAATACACATATGGGGTTGCCGTGAGGAAACCGCTAAATATGGAACCCAGCCTACACACTCGTTCCACAAGCATACGGGTGCAGGCCTGGCGTCAGACGGCCGCAACGTCTGGCACCGAAGGGGTGACGGAGGAGCTCGACAGGGTTAGCCGTTTCCGGGGAACACAACTGGAGACAATAGACGCACGTATCCGGCCCCAAGGGCGGGAGTGGCGTTGCAAGCCAACACTTAGAACGGGCACTTAGTGGTCCTGGCCCCTGGGGGTGAGAATGCAGGAAATTCGGCTCTACACGGAGGCTATAGAATCTAGCAAACGTGTTAGGTGTCACCCAGCCCGCAGCTCTACATATATCTGTCAGCGAGGCGCCTTGAGCCAGCGCCCAGGAGGAAGCAACACTCCTTGTCGAGTGTGCTCGCAACCCGAACAGGCAAGGCACGTCTTGGGACTGGTAAGCCAAGACGATAGCATCCACTATCCAGTGGGCCAACCTCTGCTTGGAGACAGCCTTTCCCTTCTGCTGGCCTCCGTAACAGACAAAGAGTTGCTCTGAGGTCCTAAAGCTTTGAGTCTGGTCTACGTAAGCGCAAAGAGCGAGGACGGGACATAAAGCTAGGGCTGGGTCTGCCTTCTCCGAAGGCAGCGCTTGCAGGTTCACCACCTAGTCCCGAAAGGGGGTGGTAGGAACCTTGGGCACGTATCCAGGCCGGGGCCTCAGTTCCTGCATAACGTCTGGGTCGGAACTACCCTCGTGCATTTCCTTGAGCGCTTTGGCCTGGTGGACCTGCAGGAGTGCCATGGCATGCAGAGATGATGTGGCTTCTCCACAGGCAGTGTAAGCCTTACCCGTTAGTGCGGACGAATACTTACATGCCCGGGAGGGGAGACACGGAGCACCCCACCAGTCCGCAGCGGTCTTGGGACACAGTTGCATCGCCACAGACCGCTCGACTAGGGGGGATTTCCACGTACCCCTTAGCCGCACCACCATCAAGGGTAGTGAGGACGGAGGAGTCAGTCGATCGGTTTCTGGCGCTGTAGGGCACAGTCCACGACTTTGTGATCTCCTGATGCCCTTCCGGGAAGAAAGGTACTGGAGTGGGGCGCTGAGAACCAGCACGGGCCGTCTCAAGAAACCAATCATCCAACCGCGAGGGTTCGGGACACGGTGGAGGGTTCCACTCGAGCCCGACACTCGCGGCGGCCCGGAAAAGCATAGCCGTAAGCTCTGGGTCAGGCTCGGGCAACGCTACCACACCCGAAGGGGGCAACGCAGCCGAGCCTTCATCCCCGGAGCCCATTAGCTCGTCCTCCAATGCAGCAATCGACATCATGTCCTCAGCCGGAGCCCCAAAAGTAACGACTGGCCCCCCATGGGAAGGACCAGCGTGCTCTTCTGAAAACTCCACTGGCGCAGCAGAGGGGGGAGGGGCCCGAGGAGCCATTTGACCCATCGGGGAAGCCCTCACAGTAACCCTCAGGTCTCCACCAAGGCCATCAGCCAAAGTAGCAGCCCTCTGCTTTGCAGCGGGAGGACCACTAAATCGGGGGATGCGCAATGGGACTCCACCTGCCCTGAGGTATTGGAGCCTAGACCATAGCACTGCGATGGTCATGTTCCCGCAGTGGGAACATGAGTCATTCACGAACGCTGCCTCAGCGTGCTGAACTCCCAAACACGTGAGACAATGATCATGACCATCAACCGGAGACAGAAATCGACTG
>JARQWZ010004967.1:0-22500 GCA_033150135.1 Gobio occitaniae
CAGAAATAGTCCCTCCAGATCTATTTTGGCCCGTCTGAAGCAGCGTAGGGCCGGGCCCATGCCTCCCTCGCCCCAACTACAGCATATTTTTAGACTTTTGTGGAGTCACAGGGGCTATAGTTAGGGATCACCGGGACGTCATGGAGCAGTGACAGCGGGTCAAGATCACGTCTAACACTGAGGCCTTTGGTCCATCTCAGCCACAGCCTCGCGTTTGCAGACTGAGGGACTGGTGGACTGCGGCTGAGGAATGACACGGATGTAAATTTAGTGTTGAGGTGAAGGTTTGGTCCAGCCGGCTCCAGTCAGGATAAAGCAGCAGATTCCAGTCTGTGTGTGCTGTGTCATGACTATAGTAGAGACAGTAGCTGCGTTTACATGGAGCTCTGTAATCGGTTTAAAAGTCCAATCCGAATGAAAATGCTCCATATAAACAACTCAATCGGAATAAAAATGGCCAATCCGAATGAAAATGCTCCATATAAACAACTCAATCGGAATAAAAATGGCCAATCCGAATGAAAATGCTCCTTATAAACAACTCAATCGGAATAAAAATGGCCAATCCGAATGAAAATGCTCCATATAAACAACTCAATCGGAATAAAAATGGCCAATCCGAATGAAAATGCTCCATATAAACAACTCAATCGGAATAAAAATGGCCAATCCGAATGAAAATGCTCCATATAAACAACTTTACACTCTCAAGACCCTTAAAAGACACTAAAGACATCTTTACAAAGTCCATCTCACTACAGCGGCTCTAAAATAACTTTATGAATCGGCGAGAATAGTTTTTGTGCGCAAAAAAACCCTAAATAACGACTTATATAGTGATGACGATTTCAAAACACGGCATCATGAAGCTTCGAAGCGTTATGAATCAGTGAGTCGATTCATGATTCGGATCCCGTGTCAAACCGCCAAACTGATGAAATTTGGCGATCCAAACTGCTGAATCGACTCACTGATTCATAACGCTCCGAACCGCTGAATCGACTCACTGATTCATAAAGCTCTGAACCGCTGAATCGACTCACTGATTCATAATGCTCTGAACCACTGAATCGACTCACTGATTCATAACGCTCTGAACCGCTGAATCGACTCACTGATTCATAACGCTTCGAAGCTTCATGAGGCCGTGTTTTGAAATCGTCATCTCTATATAAGTTGTTATTTAGGGTTTTTTTGCGCACAGAAACTATTCTCGTCTTCATAAAGTTATTGTAGAGCCGCTGTAGTGAGATGGACTTTGTAACTTTAGTCTTTAGTGTCTTTTAAGGGTCTTGAGAGTGTAAAGTTGAGCCAATGGAGGCCTTTCAGAGCATCAGCTTTACACTAAAATATCTTCATTTGTGTCTGAAGATGAACGGAGGTCTGACGGGTGTCCAACCACATGAGGCTCAGTCATTAATGACACAATTTACATTTTTGGGTGAACTAACCCTTTAATAATCAAAAAGTATGTCTAATTATTTGAATTCATAAAAATGTTTATTTATTTATTTATTTGTTTGTTTGTTTGTTTATTTGTTTGTTTGTTTATTAAATTATACATTATTTTATGATTTTCTTTTTCCCAGAAATGCTGTTGTGTGTTAAAAAAAATTCTGGCAATCAAATGATTGCATGAAACATCAATTTAATTTGATTAGATTTGATTTAATAATTTAATTTTTATTTAATTAAATTTTATTAAATTTTATTATTTAATTTTATTTAATTTTATTTAATTTTATTTATCTTTCAATCATATGAAATTAAATGTTTTGTCAACCAAAGTGCTGCACAGAGCTTTACTGTTTAATTAAAACAATTCAATTAAATTAAAACAGGGATGAAATTGAAAACAATTGATTATTCCTTAAAAAATAACAATTTAATAATAATGTATTAGTAAAGTAATGCAGGGACTAGTGTCTGAGGGAATCGGGGGTCCATGGTGTCATTATGGCCCACAGATGACCTCCATCCACCTGCCAATAAACAGATATAGATACAAGGATTTTTCCATGCACAATTATAAATCTAGTTGTAGGTTTAATTTAGCCTCGGAGAATGTTCCTCTCCTCGGCTGCCCTCAATAAAGACATAATTAATACTGACTGAAGATTGTACATAATGGCACGTGAAGTCAAAGGTTCACAGTCATTGGTTGAGGCTGTTGTTTCCATGGTTCCATGGCTTAGAAACGCAGAGGATTAAATCCTACAGATTCCTAACCTTCACTGTTTTTTGGCTGATGGTTTTTGGCCGTAGTGCTATTAGTAAGTCTGTTGGCGGGAGAAAAAAAGTGAAATATTAGGAAATATTATCCCGCCCACGACTGCTGACAGACTCGGCCCTATCAGCATAGACCCCGCCCACAACTGCTGACAGACTCTGCCCTATCAGCATAGATCCCGCCCACGACTGCTGACAGACTCGGCCCTATCAGCATAGATCCCGCCCACAACTGCTGACAGACTCGGCCCTATCAGCATAGACCCCGCCCACGACTGCTGACAGACTCGGCCCTATCAGCATAGACCCCGCCCACGACTGCTGACAGACTCGGCCCTATCAGCATAGACCCCGCCCACAACTGCTGACAGACTCGGCCCTATCAGCATAGACCCCACCCACAACTGCTGAGAGACTCCGCCCTATCAGCATAGACCCCACCCATGACTGCTGACAGACTCCGCCCTATCAGCATAGACCCCAACCTCAACTTCTGATGGCCTCCTCCCTATTAGCATAGACCCCACCCACAACTGCTGAGAGACTCCGCCCTATCAGCACAGACCCCGCCCACGACTGCTGACAGACTCGGCCCTATCAGCATAGACCCCACCCACAACTGCTGACAGACTCGGCCCTATCAGCATAGATCCCGCCCACGACTGCTGACAGACTCGGCCCTATCAGCACAGACCCCCCCCACGACTGCTGACAGACTCGGCCCTATCAGCATAGATCCCGCCCACGACTGCTGACAGACTCGGCCCTATCAGCACAGACCCCGCCCACGACTGCTGACAGACTCCGCCCTATCAGCATAGATCCCGCCCATGACTGCTGACAGACTCGGCCCTATCAGCATAGACCCCGCCCACGACTGCTGACAGACTCGGCCCTATCAGCAGAGACCCCGCCCACAACTGCTGAGAGACTCCGCCCTATCAGCATGGACCCCACCCACAACTGCTGACAGACTCCGCCCTATCAGCATAGACCCCACCCACGACTGCAGACAGACTCGGCCCTATTAGCATAGACCCCCCCACAACTGCTGACAGACTCGGCCCTATCAGCATAGACCCCGCCCACGACTGCTGACAGACTCGGCCCTATCAGCATAGACCCCGCCCAAAACTGCTGACAGACTCCACCCTATTAGCACAGACCCCGCCCACGACTGCTGACAGACTCTACCCTATCAGCATAGACCCCGCCCACGACTGCTGACAGACTCTGCCCTATCAGCATAGACCCCGCCCACAACTGCTGACAGACTCTGCCCTATCAGCATGGACCCCACCCACAACTGCTGACAGACTCCGCCCTATCAGCATAGACCCCAACCTCAACTTCTGATGGCCTCCTCCCTATTAGCATAGACCCCACCCACAACTGCTGAGAGACTCCGCCCTATCAGCATAGACCCCGCCCATGACTGCTGACAGACTCCGCCCTATCAGTATAGACCCCGCCCATGACTGCTGACAGACTCCGCCCTCTCCGCATAGACCCCACCCATGACTGCTGACAGACTCCGCCCATGACTGCTGACAGATTCGGCCCTATCAGCATAGATCCCGCCCACAACTGCTGACAGACTCTGCCCTATCAGCATAGACCCCGCCCACGACTGCTGACAGACTCGGCCCTATCAGCATAGACCCCACCCACAACTGCTGAGAGACTCCGCCCTATCAGCATGGACCCCACCCACAACTGCTGACAGACTCCGCCCTATCAGCATAGACCCCACCCACGACTGCTGACAGACTCGGCCCTATCAGCATAGACCCCACCCATGACTGCTGACAGACTCCGCCCTATCAGCATAGACCCCACCCACAACTGCTGAGAGACTCCGCCCTATCAGCATAGACCCCACCCACGGCTGCTGATGGCCTCCACCCTATCAGCATAGACCCCGCCCACGACTGCTGACAGACTCGGCCCTATCAGCATGGACCCCACCCACAACTGCTGACAGACTCCGCCCTATCAGCATAGACCCCACCCTCAACTTCTGATGGCCTCCTCCCTATTAGCATAGACCCCACCCACAACTGTTGAAAGACTCCGCCCTATCAGCATAGACCCCGCCCATGACTGCTGACAGACTCCGCCCTATCAGCATAGACCCCGCCCATGACTGCTGACAGACTCGGCCCTATCAGCATAGACCCCGCCCACAACTGCTGACAGACTCTGCCCTATCAGCATAGACCCCGCCCACGACTGCTGACAGACTCGGCCCTATCAGCATAGACCCCACCCACAACTGCTGACAGACTCCGCCCTATCAGCATAGACCCCACCCACAACTGCTGAGAGACTCCGCCCTATCAGCATGGACCCCACCCACAACTGCTGACAGACTCCGCCCTATCAGCATAGACCCCACCCACGACTGCTGACAGACTCGGCCCTATCAGCATAGACCCCACCCATGACTGCTGACAGACTCCGCCCTATCAGCATAGACCCCACCCACAACTGCTGAGAGACTCCGCCCTATCAGCATAGACCCTACCCACGGCTGCTGATGGCCTCCACCCTATCAGCATTGACCCCACTCACAACTGCTGACAGACTCTGCCCTATCAGCATAGACCCCACCCACGGCTGCTGATAGCCTCCCCCCTATTAGCATAGACCCCGTCTACGACTACTGATGGACTCTGCCCTATCAGCATAGACCCCACCCACGGCTGCTGATGGCCTCCACCCTATCAGCATAAACCCCGCCCACGACTGCTGAGAGACTCCGCCCTATCAGCATAGACCCCACCCACAACTGCTGACAGACTCCGCCCTATCAGCATAGACCCCACCCACGGCTGCTGATGGCCTCCACCCTATCAGCATAGACCCCGCCCACGACTGCTGACAAACTTGGCCCTATCAGCATACACCCCACCCACAACTGCTGAGAGACTCCGCCCTATCAGCATTGACCCCAATCACAACTGCTGACAGACTCTGCCCTATCAGCATAGACCCCACCCACGGCTGCTGATGGCCTCCACCCTATTAGCATAGACCCCGTCTACGACTACTGATGGACTCTGCCCTATCAGCATAGACCCCACCCACGGCTGCTGATGGCCTCCACCCTATCAGCATAGACCCCGCCCACGACTGCTGAGAGACTCCGCCCTATCAGCATAGACCCCACCCACAACTGCTGACAGACTCCGCCCTATCAGCATAGACCCCACCCACGTCTGCTGATGGCCTCCACCCTATCAGCATAGACCCCACCCACAACTGCTGAGAGACTCCGCCCTATCAGCTCAGACCCCACCCACAACTGCTGACAGACCCTGCCCTATCAGCATAGACCCCACCCTCAACTTCTGATGGCCTCCTCCCTATTAGCATAGACCCCACCCACAACTGCTGACAGACTCGGCCCTATCAGCATAGACCCCGCCCACGACTGCTGACAGACTCGGCCCTATCAGCATAGACCCCACCCACAACTGCTGAGAGACTCCACCCTATCAGCATAGACACCGCCCACGGCTGCTGACAGACTCGGCCCTATCAGCATAGACCCCGCCCACGACTGCTGACAGACTCGGCCCTATCAGCATAGACCCCACCCACAACTGCTGAGAGACTCCGCCCTATCAGCATGGACCCCACCCACAACTGCTGACAGACTCCGCCCTATCAGCATTGACCCCACCCACGACTGCTGACAGACTCGGCCCTATCAGCATAGACCCCGCCCACGACTGCTGACAGACTCGGCCCTATCAGCATAGACCCCACCCACAACTGCTGAGAGACTCCGCCCTATCAGCATTGACCCCACCCACAACTGCTGACAGACTCTGCCCTATCAGCATAAACCCCACCCACGGCTGCTGATGGCCTCCACCCTATCAGCATAGACCCCGCCCACGACTGCTGAGAGACTCCTCCCTATCAGCATAGACCCCACCCACAACTGCTGACAGACTCCGCCCTATCAGCATAGACCCCACCCACGGCTGCTGATGGCCTCCACCCTATCAGCATAGACCCCACCCACGGCTGCTGATGGCCTCCACCCTATCAGCATAGACCCCGCCCACGACTGCTGACAGACTCGGCCCTATCAGCATAGACCCCACCCACGACTGCTGACAGACTCGGCCCTATCAGCATAGACCCCACCCACAACTGCTGAGAGACTCCGCCCTATCAGCATGGACCCCACCCACAACTGCTGACAGACTCCGCCCTATCAGCATTGACCCCACCCACGACTGCTGACAGACTCGGCCCTATCAGCATAGACCCCGCCCACGACTGCTGACAGACTCGGCCCTATCAGCATAGACCCCACCCACAACTGCTGAGAGACTCCGCCCTATCAGCATTGACCCCACCCACAACTGCTGACAGACTCTGCCCTATCAGCATAAACCCCACCCACGGCTGCTGATGGCCTCCACCCTATTAGCATAGACCCCGTCTACGACTGCTGATGGACTCTGCCCTATCAGCATAGACCCCACCCACGGCTGCTGATGGCCTCCACCCTATCAGCATAGACCCCGCCCACGACTGCTGAGAGACTCCTCCCTATCAGCATAGACCCCACCCACAACTGCTGACAGACTCCGCCCTATCAGCATAGACCCCACCCACGGCTGCTGATGGCCTCCACCCTATCAGCATAGACCCCACCCACGGCTGCTGATGGCCTCCGCCCTATCAGCATAGACCCCGCCCACGACTGCTGACAGACTCGGCCCTATCAGCATAGACCCCACCCACAACTGCTGAGAGACTCCGCCCTATCAGCATTGACCCCACCCACAACTGCTGACAGACTCTCCCCTATCAGCTCAGACCCCACCCACAACTGCTGACAGACTCCGCCCTATCAGCATGGGCGTCAGTTTGGTTTGAAATGTGCTGGGGACAGAGACATATTCAGAAGTGCATTTTCAGAAGTGCTGGGTACATTTTTTTTCTCTTTCGCGCAGGTCATGTTTTGAAAGACTATGTCCTGCAGCTTACTAATGTAAATAAATAAAAATGTCAGATGAGAGACATATTGCGGGTCTTATAGCCTATCTTACTCATGCCGACGAAAGCGCCCCGCGAATTCTTTAATATTTTTCATTTTTGCAATTTTTTTTACCACTTCATTATCAGTCCCACTGGAGCCCGTGTTTTTTTTATCCTCCCTATTACACATTAGTTACAGCCATTAAAATAGTTCAGTTTTGTTTTTAATGTCAAAGTAGATATATTTCGTTTTGTTTCTTTATTAAGTTAATTTAGAAAAATGTTTAAAGCATTTAATGTTTGTTAAACTAAAGTTTTTGCTTTTAAAGTGACGACCAAGCGGCCAGCGGCCGACAGTGAGTAAACCCAACACTTTAGCCTCTGAAATCAACACTTGACTTGTCTTGCTTATTAAATCCATAAAAAACACTTAAAGCATTGTTTAAACGTTTAGCCTATTATCACCACCATCACAGTAAAAAGGCATTTTTGACAAGATGAGGCAGGCAGATCACAACGGCGCGCGCAAACAAAACGGGCTACACAATCTAAACAAATAATTAAAAATAAAAAACATGCTGGTTGTCTTACCTTAGGCTACACCTCTCCGCGAAATGAATATATATCCAATCTTCAATTCCCGTGCTATATGCACATTTAACAGAGTTCATGTCAACGAAATCAACCGATATGAGTATTTTATTCATCAGCTCATTTCAACATCAAAGACCGCATTATAAGAACGAGCGACCTAAACACTGGTAAGAGCATTTAGTCTCATTAATTTTAATGAAGATGATTGTGCTTTTGAGCATCTAAAACTTAGCTTATTTTCAGTTTCACTTGTGGCAGTTTGCGTGTTGGCTTGCTTTACTCATTTGCGGCGATGCGTGTTGCCGTCCTATAGCCTAAAAAAGCCCGAAGCCCGGCCCGCGTCTGAGGTAGGCTATGACTGGAAAATTGGCCCGAAGCCCGGCCCTAGGGCGTAAAAAGTCGGGGCCCGTCGGGCTCGGGCAGAAATGTAGGGCTCTACTTTGAGTAAGGCTGAAAGCGTCTTTCTTTTTAATACATTTCTTGAATGTCTCAATTACAGTAGGCCTAGCCTATAGATAATTATGATATTTGTGGCTGCACCGGGGTCCGTCATTACGCTAAATCATGAGCGGTCCATGGCACCTGCTACCCATGGCTGTTAAGAACTGTATAGGCTACATCAATCCATTACAACAATTTCGTGTTATGGGCACTGCCACTGATACAGGCAGCGGAAGAGCCTATTTTACGGAGCTTGCTTCTGCTTTTCAAACGTTTTTACAACAAAAGATGTCGTTAAAACGACATAAGATCTCGTTATTATGAGAAAAGATGTAGTTAAAACGACATAAGATATCGTTATTACGACACAATTGAGTGGAAAAAATAATGTGTGTGTCAGCAATGCTTCACCGCAAAATTGAACTCGAGGTATAAAAAAATAAATAAAAAAAAGTGGTGGGTACAAAAGGACTCATGACGAAATCTGGTGGGTACGCGTCCCCCCCGTCCCCCCCGAAATCGACGCCTATGCCTATTAGCATAGACCCCACCCACAACTTCTGATGGCCTCCGCCCTATCAGCATAGACCCCACCCACAACTGCTGAGAGACTCCGCCCTATCAGCTCAGACCCCACCCACAACTGCTGACAGACTCCGCCCTATCAGCATAGACCCCACCCTCAACTTCTGATGGCCTCCTCCCTATTAGCATAGACCCCACCCACAACTGCTGAGAGACTTCGCCCTATCAGCATAGACCCCGCCCATGACTGCTGACAGACTCCGCCCTATCAGCATAGACCCCGCCCACAACTGCTGACAGACTCTGCCCTATTAGCATAGACCCCGCCCACGACTGCTGATGGACTCCGCCCTATTAGCATAGACCCCGTCCTCAGAGAGCTGTACACGTTTCTATCCTCACCAGAGCATTCAAGTAAGAATTCTTATTAAAGCTACTAAAGTTATTCTGTAGGTACTGTATATTACACTGCTTTAATACTTTAATACACAGATCTAACATTTCTTTACGTTCACACACATAACCGACTGTGTTTATGTGAACTGTGTGTGTTTTTGACATAACCTTGTGACATAACCGTTTAAGCGCAATAAGACGTGAAAGAGAACTTAGTTTAATACTCACGGGACGGTCCGTCTGCTTCGTGTGTGTGTGTGTGTGTGTGTGCTCAGAAAACCATACATCAGAAGTCGACTGATACAGCTTATAGGTCATAAACTCTCATGATGATGAAGAACTGCAATGTCACGTGAGCGCGACACAGATGTTTTCGTTTTTGGTAGAGTATCCAGAGCTGTACAGGCTCCGCCCTCTTCTTGAAAAGCTGATTTGCATTTAAAGACACTTGCACAAAATCAGCAGGTTTGTCCTTCCACTCAAAAAAATGTGCATTTATAACATGATCTGTGGGGGATTTTGAGCTGGAACTTCACACACACATCCTGTGGACCCTTGAGACTTATTACATCTTGTAAAAAGGGGCATTACAGGTCCACTTTTAGGGGTCGTGAGCCGGTATAGAGACAGAGCGACACGCGCCATAATCTGAAGACCACGCCCACCGGGGGGGAAAACAATCAAACCGTCTCCATTGACTTTGCATTGCGTGAAGCGGCCTTTTGGTCATTTCAGGCTTATAACAAAAAACTGAACAATGTATAAAAGCTGATATGTGACAAGGTGTACAGCAAACAAGCTAAACAAAACCCAGAAGCAAAAACCCAGACGTTTTTATAAGCTGTTGACCCAAAAAACGAGCGTTTAAGGACAAAAAAGTGGATTCAGGCCATTGAGACAGAGCGCGCGGGTCATATTACACTGAGAACTACGACGACTAGAGGAGAACGTAATCAGAGACAGGAAATATAATATATAAAACAGACATTTGGATATTTGACTTAACAGTGACAAAATGTTTACTGCACACATAGACATATTGAGGCACACTGAGTGTCAGGATCCCAAAATTGACCCATTCTTCAGCTGAAGCTTCACTTCGTATTGCCTGTATCCACTTTTATCTTCTTAAACGCTCGTTTTTTTTTGGGGTCGACAGTTTATAAAAACTTATTTCTGTGTTTTTTAGCTTGTTTGCTGTACACCTTGACACACATCCACTTTTAGACATTGTTCTGTTTTTTGTTATAAGTCCGAAATGACAATGAGGCAGCCTCACGCAATGCAAAGTCAATGGAGAGCGTTGGATTGTTTCCCCCCCCCCCCGGTGTGGGCGTGGCCTAAATACGCGCTGTCTCTATTGAAGCACATGGCACATTCTTTCCTATTTATAGATCATAAACTCTCATGATGATGAAGAACTGCAATGTCACGTGAGCGCGACACAGATGATCATCAAAACCACACAGATGTTTTCGTTTTTGGTAGAGTATCCAGAGCTGTACAGGCTCCGCCCTCTTCTGGAAAAGCTCATTTGCATTTAAAGACACATGTGCAAAATCCGCAGGTTTGTCCTTCCACTCAAAAAAATGTGCATTTATAACATGATCTGTGGGGGATTTTGAGCTGGAACTTCACACACACATCCTGCGGACCCTTGAGACTTATTACATCTGGTAAAAAAGGGGCATTACAGGTCCACTTTTAGGGGTCGTGAGCCGGTATAAAAGCACATAGCAGTTCTTTCAGACCTGTTGATGTTCTACCAAACAGGACACACATTATATTATTAGAAAAATATCATTTTATTGTTTGCTTAGAAATGTCTCCATTACAAAACCATAACCTGAAAAACCATTAGAACAACTCAGAAGTTAGCAAGGCCACACACACACACACACACACACACACACACACACACACACACAGCGGATTGCATTGGATCTCTCAGGACATGGGGCAGCAGCCGGCCTCCTCATGCTTGGTCAGGAGAGAGATCCTGGAGAAGGTTTTGAAGCAGCTTCTGCACTGGTACTTCTTGATCTCGGAGTGTGTCTGTAGATGCGCCCGCAGGTTTGAGCGGTCAGCGAACGCTCGGCTGCAGTGAGGACAGGAGAACGGCTTCTCTCCTGAAATCAGTCAAGCCAATGTCTCTGGTCAATTTACAGACAGATTTCTTAAAAAAAAAAAAAAAAAAAAAAACAACAAGCACAATGCACTTTGATAACTTCGTTAATAAACATGTTGTCATAACCTATTGATCATATATTGGATTATTATATTAGCAGATTCCGAATCTGAAATTGTTATTGTTCAGAAGCGTTTAGTGTGTGTGTGTTTGTTTGTGTGTGTGTGTGTGTGTGTGTGTGTGTGTGCGCGTGTGTGTGTGTGTGTGTGTGTGTGTGTGTGTGTGCGTGTGTGTGCGTGAGTGTATTCCTCCATAAGCGTTTAGTGTGTGTGTGTGTGTGTGTGTGTGTGTGTGAGTGTATTCCTCCATAAGCGTTTAGTGTGTGTGTGTGTGTGTGTGTGTGTGTGTGTGTGTGCGTGAGTGTATTCCTCCATAAGCGTTTAGTGTGTGTGTGTGTGTGTGTGTGTGTGTGTGTGTGTGTGTGTGCGTGTGTGTGCGTGAGTGTATTCCTCCATAAGCGTTTAGTGTGTGTGTGTGTGTGGGCATGTTTTCGTGAAATATCAGGACACAAATGTGTATAATGACATGGGTATGACATAGGTATTACAAAAAGAGGGTGAAATATGAGGACGTTCCCCATGTCCTCACTTTTCAAAATGCTTATAAATCACACAGAATGAGTTTTTTTTCACAGAAAGTGAACTGCACAGTCTCCTGTGAGGGCTAGGTTTAGGGGCAGGGGCAGTGTAAGGGGATAGAAAATACGGTTTGTACGGTATAAAAACCATTACGCCTATGGAATGTCCTCACATTTCACAAAAACAAACGTGTGTGTGTGTGTGTGTGTGTGTGTGAGTGTGTGTGTGTGTGTGTGTGTGTGTTTGTGTGTGTAAGTGTGTGACTGTGTGTGTGTGTGTGTGTGTGTGTGTGTGTGTGTGTGTGTGTGTGTGTGTGTGTGTGTGTGTGTGTGTGTGTGTGTGTGTGTGTGTGTGTGTGTGTGTGTGAGTGTGTGACTGTGTGTGTGTGTGTGTGTGTGTGTGTGTGTGTATTCCTCCTGAAGTGTCTCACAAGATTGTGTTCCCAAACACCAGTATCAAGGAATATAAAAAATACTTAAATTTAAACCAATGGTAGGGTTTGTCCATATTTGACCCAAACATTGAAACAACCCAGCTTTCGTCAAAAGTACTGACCGCGATACCAATTCGGTACTGAAATGTAAAAAATGTGACTCTTTGAGCGCCGTTGAGCTGGAATCATAAACGCCTCTGATTGGCCATTGTACATCGGATGTGTCTGTGATTGGCTACAATGACCAGCGCTTCACAAACATGCTATAAAGATACATCAATGACGCTTTGAATGTGAGCGTGAGAATGCGGGCGTCTATCAGCTGACCGGTGCGCTGATCAGTGTAGCCAATCACAGACATCCGATGAGCGCGTGAGCACAATGGCCAATCAGAGGCGTTTATGATTCCAGCTCAACAGTGCTCAAAGAGTCATTTCAGTACCGAATTGGTATCGCGGTCGGTAATTTTGACGACACTACCCAGCATTATATTCTCAAAGCAGAAAATATGAAATTACATAAAAATAAAGGTTCTTTATGGGCATTGGGGGCTCCATGAAGAAACTTTAACATCCATGGAACCTTTCCACTGGGCAAAGCTTCTTTATAGCGGAAACAAGTTCTTTCGATTATAAACATTTCAATCAAAGTTTCACTGTTCCCTGAGAGGGTCTTTGGGAAACCAAATATTTCACAAACAGATGATTAATAATAAAAGGAGTTGTTCACAATCCTGCACCGCCATTTTTCTATTAAACGACACAATTTGCCTTAAAACGTTGTTAATGTATAATGACTTCTGGAAGAGACTTTTTGAAGTAGTATTTTTCTTTCTGTGTAAAGTCTGTATTTATGAAAATATATTATATAGTTTGCGCTTTTTTGTTTGCGTTTGTGCAGTTTTTACAGCAAAACACAATCGATGCCACTTTGTTCATTCTTGAAGTGAATCTTTTTGCCTGTACGGTGATAATTGGAGATGAATTAATTGATGATCGGGCTTTAGTGATGAACACCTGATGATAACAAGCAGAATCACTAAAGGAAAGAGAAACGATAAATATGCGTAAAGGTATGCCAAAAATAGCTCGTATCATAGTAAATAAAGTCGCCTGAATTCAAGCAGTTGAAATCTGATGCATGTCTATATATTTGATTCAACATTGTGTGCATTTGTCCATTAAAGTTAATCAAAGAACAAAAGAAAACAAAATACCCACTGATCTTTACTGAATAACTTTTGTAGCTAGTTTTAACATGCATTAATCTACATTTAATTTATACAGTGAAGATTATGCAATGCCTGTACCTGAATATTGTTAGACCTGAACCTTCACGCACTTAATTCTTAGCACTGTTCTCACTTTATGGCTGACTGTTCACTTGTTTTCAATAATGTTTTAAATTCATGTATACACTACTTGTAGTTTTTGCTGTAGAATATCCGTTGGAATCAAGAATTGTGAAATTTCTACAATTTTGGTTGCTTATTTATTATAATACAATGTTACATCGGTCAAAACAATGAAAACAAATAAGTATTACACATTATATTCTTTCACGGTCTATGGACCCCCTAAAGAATGGCCTCTTTCAGAACCTTTATAAGAGTGAAGGCTGAGAAAACAACACATTTTTAAAAGACATAAATGAGCCGTTCTGCAGAATTGGTTCAAAGTCAGAGTTGGAAAAAAAAAAATCCCACTAATTTTTTAATATAATATCCAAGGTATACATTTCTAGTAATTCTCATGTTGTATTTTCAGAAAGTTTGGGAATATTTTTCCTCTCCCCCAAATTTGTCACTACCGAAACACAATAATATATAATTTATTAAGGGTTATGTTGACCTATTAAGATTTTGTTTACATCTACCTTGTAAATATGGTTTTTGTTATTTAAAAAAAAAAAGTTTTCACAGGTAAATCAATAAGTGGTACAATATTTCAGGTGCAATTTATGAGATTTGTTGTATTTTCAATTCTATCTTTCTTTGTGAAAGGCGTAAAGTTAATCATACTGATGTCAAAGTTACTACGGGGATGTTGAATGCTTGAATCTGATTGGCTGATGAACGTTTTAAGGCGTGCACTTATTTTCAGGGAAAGTAGTTCCAGCAGGTTTTGACCGCATTACAGTTCCATATCACTCCGCCAAATGATCTCAGCAACAGCAAAAGAACCAAAACACACAATGACACTGACCAAGCAAATAAATATGTAACAATAGGATAAAAACGACAAATTATTTCCATGTTTATTTTTCACAAAATGTACGTTTAATGGCTCAAGCCTCCGTTATGAGCTCTAAAATGATGTTTTGAAATTAGATGCGTAAGAAATTAGTCCTGAAATTAATCTGAACCATGTTTTGAGGTGTGGTAACCGTAGTTTAAGTGGAATAATTGACCGGGCAATTATGAATAATTCAACGACCCGGAGTCAATTATTGAACCAAACACTATAATAACATCTTAGTTGATAGTTAAATATACTTTACATTTGACAAAACATCCAAAGTTTCGGTCGTGACTAATGTTTTGGTAGCGGGCACATCACATTACAGATTTTTAACTCAACTGGTATTTTAAATATTATTGTGGGATTCAATGGATATCTCAGGTTGTGGGACATCAGTTTTAGTCGGGGAGCCAAAGTCTGAAAATTGGTTGAACCTGACATGGTCTGCCATACTTTTTATTTGTGTTTTTTCTGTTAACTTTGACCCTAAGAACCAATAATAGGAGGGTCTGCTCTGCCGGAAATATCGCAGAAAAAAATTGTGGCCATTTTCATGTATGCACACTTTATTTTTTATCAGAAAAATGTGAAATGTGTTTGATTTTTTTTATTGGTTACCATTTGTTGGTTGTTTCAAACTCATTCAAATTACTAAGATCATAAGTGTGCCATAATGCTAAATATCCAGCATGTTTTTCATAATTTTGAGAGTAGCTTAAAATTCTATTGAGGTTCTGAGCTTGTTGATCGCCAACTAGTAGTGAAATCATCACAGATCCATTGATTTTGGTTGGATTTTTATAATGTTTTTCTGTGGAATGAGTATACTATTTGGTGAAAAGAATGGCATATTGACTGATGTCATAACTTGGGGGAATAGTTGATTGCCAATGAAGTAAAGATTGAAATATTGGAAAAAAGTGAGAAAATGCCAATTTTTTTTTGCATTAAATTGATGCAAAATCATGTAGAAATGTGTTTTAAGAGTTATTTTTTTCAGTGGATGTTTTCAGCACATGTGTTCTGTGTATCTGGAATGCATTTATTGACAGCCTACCCAACCCACTGAGGATTTGAGGAAAAAAATCATTTTTCACATTTTTCTGATAAAAAATAGGCAGAGCAGAGCAGACCCTCCAATTATTGGTTCTTAGGGTCAAAGTTAACCAGAGATGGACATTAATTAAGTACATTTACTTGAGTACTGTACTTAAGTACACTTTTTGAGTATCTGTACTTTACTGAAGTATTATTTTTTAGGGAAACTTTTACTTTAACTTCACTACATTTGAAAGACAAATATCGTACTTTTTACTCCACTACATTTCTATCAAGGTCCTCGAAGTCAAAAGTCGTTTCTGTAGCAGCTTTGCAAGTCAGTGGATGATTTGTTTTCTTCTTTAAAAGTTTTTTTTTTTTTTTTTTGCTAAATGTAAATGTCTGTGAGAAAGAGAAGCGCAGACATATGGATGAATCTGAAAAAGCCTGATGAACGAGCTCAGTTCAGTCTGGTTTTTGTGCCTCTGAGATGAGCACGAGTACTGAATAGAGCTTTCTTTTGTGTGTTTTTTCGCACTTAAACAGACCAATACACACAAAATGTCAACATTTTCATTTTGGAAAGTATTCACGTAAACAAAGTTGATTATGTCTTAAGTGAACGTAAACAGTTGGGGGAATATCGGATGTGTATCAGTGTGTAGGATTTGTGCATTCTGCCTTAAAGTGACAGCAGCTTTGTAAAAAGCTTTGTAACTTTTTAAGTATTTAAATTAGTTCAAGGTGGTCGTATGGAGCATCACTGACTGGCTTAACCCACCATAGCATAGCGTGCATTTATACAACAATGCAACAATAATAAAATAATGCATTGACATAAAAAAGGAAATTTACTTTTGATACTTAAGTACTTTTAAAAGCAAGTACTTCTGTACTTTTACTTAAGTAAAAATAGTTTTTAACAACTTTTACTTGTAGCGGAGTAATATTTGACAAGTAGTACTTTTACTTTCACTCGAGTAATGGAGTTGTGCACTTTGTCCACCTCTGAAGTTAACAGAAAAAACACAAAAAAAAAGTATGGCAGACCATGTCAGGTTCAACCCATTTTATTGAGCTTTTGAGACTTTGGCTCCACTAACTCTGTAGAATAGCCCTTATACTACATGACTCTGAGCGTACCTGTGTGTGTGCGGATGTGTCCCTGAAGCAGCCAGGGCCTGGAAAAGGCCTTTCCACATAGCTTACACACACATGGCAGAGTGTGTGTGCGGATGTGCATCTTCAGCGCGCCCAGACTCACATACTCCTTGTCGCAGTATTTGCAGCTGAAGTACTTCTGGCTCGGCCAGTGGAGCGGCCTCTGCTCGGCCAGGCTGGAGAAGCTCAGGTAAGCCTTCCGGCAGTCAATACATTCATCACTGGGGCCAGCAGGGGCCAGTCCTAAAGGGGTCAGGGCTCTTTGGGAAAGCTGGAATGACCGGGGCTCCGTGAACTCCAGCATTGGCACCGGAAGAGGACCAGACGTCACAGGTACGGGGAAAGTGAGACCCAGAACTGGGCCGTCCATCGGGTGCTGTGGAGGAACATACATCCCTGAACTGATGAGGTTCGTCCGCAGATCGGAGCTCAACGAGTTCCCAAGACGTCCCGCTGGACGCAGAGTCTCATGAGGATGCAGCACTTTGAGTTTGGAGCTCAAAGATTCGATATGAATCACCTCTGTGGAGATAAAACTCAATTCATGGGTGTCAAATCACTAACAATAAATCCCACAAATTTTGTATGTATGCAAATATATATAATATCCAAGGTACACATTTCTAGTAATTCTCATGTTGTATTTTCAGAAAGTTTGGGAATATTTTTCCTCTCCCCCAAATTTGTCACTACCAAAACACAATAATATATCATTTATTAAGGGTTATGTTGACCTATTAAGATTTTGTTTACATCTACCTTGTAAATATAGTTTTTGTTATTTAAAAAAAAAAAGGTTTCACAGGTAAATCAATAACTGGTACAATAGTTAAATCGCAATTTATGAGATTTGTTGTATTTTCAATCCAATCTTTCTTTGTGAAAGGCGTAAAGTTAATCATACTGATGTCAAAGTTACTACGGGGCTGTTGAATGCTTGAATCTGATTGGCTGATGAACGTTTTAAGGCGTGCAATTATTTTCAGGGAAAGTAGTTCCAGCAGGTTTTGACCGCATTACAGTTCCATATCACTCCGCCAAATGATCTCAGCAACAGCAAAAGAACCAAAACACACAATGACACTGACCAAGCAAATACATATGTAACAATAGGATAAAAACGACAAATTATTTCCATGTTTATTTTTCACAAAATGTACGTTTAATGGCTCAAGCCTCCGTTATGAGCTCTAAAATGATGTTTTGAAATTAGATGCGTAAGAAATTAGTCCTGAAATTAATCTGAACCATGTTTTGAGGTGTGGTAACCGTAGTTTAAGCGGAATAATTGACCGGGCAATAATCAATAATTCAACGACCCGGAGTCAATTATTGAACCAAACACTATAATAACATCTTAGTTGATAGTTAAATATACTTTACATTTGACAAAACATCCAAAGTTTCGGTCGTGACTAATGTTTTGGTAGCGGGCACATCACATTACAGATTTTTAACTCAACTGGTATTTTAAATATTATTGTGGGATTCAATGGATATCTCAGGTTGTGGGACATCAGTTTTAGTCGGGGAGCTCAAGGAGTCTGGACGCAGAGTCTCATGAGGATGCAGCACTTTGAGTTTGGAGCTCGAAGATTCGATATGAATCACCTCTGTAGAGATAAAACTCAATTCATGGGTGTCAAATCACTAACAATAAATCCCAAAGATTATTTCATTGAAATCCCAAGCCTGAAATGATCAAATGTGCCTTTAAACATGATTGATTTCACATTATCCACCTTACTTTTAACATAAGGCTTCTGATGCTTTTTATTTATTATAATCATGAACTCATTGGTTTGATGCACAAATAGTTTTACACTGCAAAAAATGCTTTTCTTACTTAGTATTTTTGTCTTGTTTTCAGTCCAAATATCTAAAAAATCTTACATTAAGAAGCATTTACTAGACAAGCAAAAGTTTTTGTCTTGTTTTGGGGGAAAATAACTCAAAATTAAGGGAGTTTTTGCTTAAAATAAGCAAAATAATCTGCCAATGGGGTAAGCAAAATAATGTTGTTTTCTGTTTGAATTAAGATTATTTTGCTTACCCCATTGGCAGATTATTTTGCTTATTTTGAGCAAAAACTCCCTTAATTTTGAGCTATTTCCCCCCAAAACAAGACAATACTTTTTATTTGGCTAGTAAATGCTTCTTGTTTTGAGAATTTTTAGATGTTTGGACTAGAAACAAGACAAAAATACTAAGTAAGAAAAGCATTTTTTGCAGTGTACATTTGTAATTCTTCTCATTATTTCCCTATAATCCCTATATATCTCTCACACACACACGTCTTACACACACATTGCAAAAATAAGGTGGATATTTATCAACACAATAAATGTAACTTTCATATGAAAACACATGAGCCTAGGAAAATTGACATCTTCACCCTTATTTGTTTGTTTTATTTGTGATAACGCAATGAAAAATGCCAAATTGTGAGTCAATTGTTGTCCAGGAAATGATGAACATATGCACAAACAAGAGAGAACCAATGAAATATTAATAACTGAATATGTTTTAGTCAATCTGTGCTTTTTGTTTTGCCCTGTAAAATAAAATCTGTATCTGAATCTCCATGTCGATGTGTGTCTAAAAAACATAATGTAAGAATGTCTGATCTGTGGCACGAAAGTATTGTTGGTGAATATAATCTATTAATAACAAATAACCACTTTTGGTCAGTGATAAGATTAGAAAATTATTTTACTTTTATCACCTGATTGTCTTTGTTTCTGTCTTTCTCTGCAACACATTATGTGTTTTGGTTACAAAGAGCTCAAACACACATAAAAAGCCAAGAGTCAAACCGCCCAACAAACGCAAACACTGATCACCATCATGGTGACCACTTATTTTCAATCAGGTTAGTAATGCGAGAAGCTGGTAATTTATCATGTTATATGATTAGTGAAGGGTCATGTGACACTGAAGACTGGAGTAATGATGATTTGATAACAGGAATAAATCACACTTTACTATATATTCACATTGAGAACAGCTGATCTACACTGGAGGAATATTTCACTGTTTACTGGAGTCATGATCAAATAAAAGCAGCCTTGGTGAACAGAAGATTTTCAAATACATTAATATAGTAATGTTTAAAAACTTTTGACAGGTACTGTATATATATATATTGTCAGAGAAGATCATCAATGGAAGAGAATCAATGTATGGGAACACAATAATACTATTAAAATAAAATAACTGGCTAAGCCAATTATCTATCAATGTGTTTCCCAAGCGGCCAATAACAGTCTTTAGTCAAAAAAGAGAGAACTCTCTCATATTTAATAAGGGTTATTTCTAATCTCCCTCTAAGATTGAACAATAAGTGTAAAGCCCAGATTTGCTGGTAAAAGCGACTCTTCAAACTCTCCACGAGCCGCTCTATTGTGAGAGATCCTGCACCTGCTCACATCTCTTCATCCTTTCCTCATTATCTGCTCATCATCTGACCATACAGGCATGCATCTATATATCTGAAACTATATATTCTTGCATAATTAGCATGCATGCAGTTAGCATGACATCATATTACCTGAAGGACTACTTTTAGAAATATTCATTTCAATCAAGACTAGAACATCACTGATTCTTGGACAAAACCTGTCCCAAACACAAAAGCCCTATTTATGATCAAAAGTAAGACTATCAATAGGGTTCAGCGGGGCTAAAGGCTCCTTTGATTTTATTCTCCTCTAAAGCACTTTCCAAAACAAACGCTTTTCGAGATGCTCGTGGAAATGTGTCTGATCCGTGACGCGATCGCAAAGATGATTCTGCGCTCATTTGATCTAATATTTGATGGTTTTAAAAATGTTGTAGATTTAAGTAGCAAACAAGAATCCTTAAAATTATTGAATATATTTTGTTAGTTTTGTTCAAGGTAATTAAAGCAAAAGTTTTTCAATAACGGAAGATTATGTAAAAGTATGGTATAAAGGCACCATTTTTATATATATTACATGATAATAAACAGCGGACTTTAACATCTGTTGACATTACATGGTTATGATTGTAAGTATCATATATTAAGTTGGGTGTCCACCTTAGAGATAATCACCATATTTATAATCAAACATTTAAAAATGTGATATTAATCATACCATATAATAAAATATAATGTATTGTTACTACTGTAAATCTATATTAAATTATTATGGGATCTCCTTCAATGCTTTAAATCTTTACTTTTTAAATGATTTCAGAACAATATATTTTAATGACATCATATTTATTGATCAAACATGAATTCTTTTATTCGTCAAAATAAACAGAAAATAGTTCAAACTTTGCTGAAGTGATTGTTTTGAACAATTATTAAAAGCATATTATTTTAGCAAAAGTATTTGTATCAATACTGTGTGCCATGTGTGGGGTAAAATGCCCCGCTCGACACCCCTTACATTTTTAAGATTTAATCAAATAAACCACTTTTATGATTTATTTTCACACAAAATCTGTTGCTCCATACAAACATATATTATATCATACATTATAGGAGTAGTGAAAGCACATTTTCCTTAAGGTGTGCCCTTAAAAAGTTACATCTAAAGGTATTTCTGTATACATTACTAATATTTTTTAATAATTTCTTTCGTATTATTATAAAAGCACACTCATGTAATCTAACCTGTCCTCACGAGGTCACAACGAAAAACTGCCAAACAAAGTGTTTAAAAATTAAAAAATACACTGTTACATTAAAAGGCACGGATCTTACAGATATCAAACAATAACACAAGTAAATCTTGAATGATATTTTCCATAAAAAAATGGCTTTTGAAGTTAGGATGTTTTATGACCCTGAATAAATCAGGCAGCTTTAACTCTGAGGAGCTCTTACTACTCCCAGCTCATTGTGGATCTCACAGTCAGACACATAGAACTTATACATTTATTAATATTTTAAACAATAAGTCTCTGCATCACAGCTTTAACATGTCAACTCAGTGTAATTGTTTCTGTGAATAGCTGTGGGATAAGTTTATTAAGACGTCAACTCCATCAGGTTTTATGTCTGATGGTTGACAAGTGCTCTCAAAAAGTCTGTATAATGTGATTTAACATGTTTTCTTTCTTATGCTGTTCACTTATACTGTACATTTGGCCCCAGATGGACCTTTGTTTTTGTTCATTTTGACAGAAATATATCATTCTTTTTTCAATTTATTGTGTAAACATTTTAAAACATCAATGGAACTACATGATATTATGTCTTAATTACCTAAAAACATTGTGATACATGTTTAATATTAAAATGAGGGAGGAGAATGAAGGAATTTAGGAACTGGGTTGTTCATAATAGTGTGAAAACAAACAAACAAACAAACAGAGAATGTTTTATGACTTAGCTCCTTTACTGAACACCAACTACATACATTATGACTTTACAGTTTTTTTGATTAATTAAATTAAATTAGCATGATTTTAGCGTGTCTGAGTTTACACAACATTATGAAGTTTATTCATTTTTCAAAATAAACAAGCCTGTTCCCTTACATGGCTCATTATCTGAGACACTTTTTTTAATAATGTAGTGTTAGTTTATATATTGTTTTTACCTCTAAAACATGTTTTGTCCCTTCTGACATGTGAACACTCTTGTAAAACTCTAAGATTCAGAGTTTTGTTAAATTATAATCATTCAAAACGATTTTT
>JARQWZ010004967.1:37500-50000 GCA_033150135.1 Gobio occitaniae
AAAGCATATGGGCAACATAAATGAACAAGTGAAGTGTGACGAAAGATGGATAGAAAGAAAAGCACACTGTGCTCTGATTGGTCGGCTGGAGCAGTGTGTTGTGATTGGTGTTTGGGGAATGCCCCGCCCCTTACCATAACCGCCAGTTTCAACACACAACCAGGCCACGCCCCTTTATTCTGCGCATTCATTATTATAATGAGGAATATTGTGAAGAAACTCAAAATGGAGGCGTTTCAGAAACACTTTGCTCTTTAATTGTAGAGAGTTCCCAGCTGCTTTTAACTTCACATTCATGCTCCAAAATACATCTAGAAGTGCTATAATGTGATCTTTGTGTGTGTGTGTGTGTGTGTGTGTGTGTGTGTGTGTGTAATGGGATGAGACCTGCAGACGGGCAGCACAGGAACCAATTTCCACATCTGAACCCGGTAATGTCCCTCTCGCTCCTGTTACTGTGGAAACGGCGGATCCGTTCGCCCATCATCCCACTTATTATTCCGCATAAATTCAGCTTTATTTCTGAGAGAAGAAAAGAAGGTCTTTCTTGACGTGTGTGTGAATGTGAGCTGTCAGCGCGGATGTGCACGGATTCGGCCGCGGGGCGAAACGGAGATCGCCGACGGCAACGAAGGATCCGCGCGCCACCGACGCCACCAACGCTTCATCAGACGCGCCGCGCTCGATCAGAGACGCTTCTGTGGTTAATTACATCAGAGTGAAGCTAAAGCACTGCGAAAGCAACCTTGATACAGCGAGGACTCTTCAAAGAGTTCAGACGATTTCAGCCAATAGAGCCTGACAATCATCCAAAATACGCTCATTTTATTCCCAAAGAAGCTGATCCTCATCAAGGGGTCAAAAAGATATTTAGGTATAGATGGATGGATAGACATTTAGAAATAAATGGATGGATGGATAGATAGATATTTAGACAGATGGATGGATGATGGATGGATGGATGGATGGATGGATGGATAGATGACTAGATATTTAGGTATAGATGGATTATGATGATAGATGGATAAATGGATGGATGGATATTTAGGTATGGATGGATGGATATTTAGGGATGGATGGATGGATAGATATTTAGATATAAATGGATGAATGGATGGATAGATATTCAGATATAAATGGATGGATGGATAGATGGATGGATGGATATTTAAGTATAGATGGATGGATGGATGGATGGATGGATTGATAGATAGATATTTAGATATAAATGGATGGATGGATAGATAGATATTTAGGTATGGGTGATGGATGGATGGATGACTAGATATTTAGGCATAGAGGGATGGATGGATGGATGGAGGACTAGATATTTAGGCATAGAGGGATGGATGGATGGATGGAGGACTAGATATTTAGGCATAGATGGATGGATTGATGGAGGACTAGATATTTAGGCATAGATGGATGGATGGATGGATGGATGGATGGATGGATGACTAGATATTTAGACATAGATGGATGGGTGATGGATGGATGGATGACTAGATATTTAGACATAGATGGATGGGTGATGGATGGATAGATGACTAGATATTTAGACATAGATGGATGGGTGATGGATGGATGGATGACTAGATATTTAGACATAGATGGATGGGTGATGGATGGATGGATGACTAGATATTTAGACATAGATGGATGGGTGATGGATGGATAGATGACTAGATATTTAGACATAGATGGATGGATGATGGATGGATAGATGACTAGATATTTAGGTATAGATGGATTATAATGATAGATGGATAAATGGATGAATGTTGAATATTTAGGTATAGATGGATGGATGGATAGATATTTAGATATAAATGGATGGATGGATAGATGGATATTAAGGTATGGGTGATGGATGGATGGATGACTAGATATTTAGACAGATGGATAGATGATGGATGGATAGATGACTAGATATTTAGACATAGATGGATGGATGATGGATGGATAGATGACTAGATATTTAGGTATAGATGGATTATGTTGATAGATGGATAAATGGATGAATGGATATTTAGGTATGGATGGATGGATAGATATTTAGATATAAATGGATGGATGGATGATGGATGGATAGATGACTAGATATTTAGGCATAGATGGATGGATGGATGGATGACTAGATATTTAGACAGATGGATAGATGATGGATGGATAGATGACTAGATATTTAGGTATAGATGGATTATGTTGATAGATGGATAAATGGATGAATGGATATTTAGGTATGGATGGATGGATAGACATTTAGATATAAATGGATGGATGGATAGATGGATGGATATTTAGGTATAGATGGATGGATGGATGGATGGATGGATGGATAGATAGATATTTAGATATAAATGGATGGATGGATATATATTTAGGTATGGGTGATGGATGGATGGATGGATGACTAGATATTTAGGCATGGATGGATGGATGGATGGATAGATGGATGGATATTTAGGTATAGATGGATGGATGGATGGATGGATGGATAGATATTTAGATATAAATGGATGGATGGATAGATATTTAGATATAAATGGATGGATGGATAGATATTTAGGTATGGGCGAGGACTCTTCAAAGAGCGAGCAGACGATTTCAACCAATAGAGCCTGAAAGTCATAAAAAAATACGCTCATAGAAGCTGATCGTCATCAAGGGGACAAAATGAACATTTATAGTTTGAAATGACCAAATCACGCCAAATTAGACAATTACATTCTTAAATCAAGACACATTTACTGGAGGAGGAGCAAAATAACTGAATATATGAAGTAAAAAATGTGTCCAAATGAAGGACAAATATCTGCCAATGGAGTCAGAAAAATCATACTGTTTTCTCTTTAAATTGTTTATTTTTCTGACTCCATTGGCAGATATTTGTTCTTGTTTCCACATTTTTCATACATTTTTCAGATTTAATATCTTCAGTGATTTAGCTTCTCCTTGATTTAAGAATGTTTAGATATTTGTGCTGGAAAACGAGACAGAAACACTGAGGAAGCATCTAAATATGAAAGTAGTTTTAATGCATTCATTATATTGGTCTAATGAACAAATGTAACCAAAGTCTTATTTAGGTGGATGAATGGATGGATGGATGGGTGGGTGGGTGGATGGATGGATGATGGATGGATGGATATTTAGGTATAAATGGATGGATGAATGGATATTTAGGTATAGATGGATGAATGGATATTTAGGTATGGATGGATGGATGGATGGATGGATGATAGATAGATAGATGATAGATAGATAGATAGATAGATAGATAGATAGATAGATAGATAGATAGATAGATAGATAGATAGATAGATAGATAGATAGATAGATAGATAGATAGATAGATAGATAGATAGTTAGATAGTTAGATAGATAGATAGATAGATAGATATTTAGGTATAGATGGATGGATTGATAGATAGATATTTAGGTATGGATGGATGGATGAATGGATAGATAGATATTTAGGTATAAATGGATGGAAGGATGAATGGATGGATGGATGGATGATGGATGGAAGGATATTTAGGTATAAATGGATGGAAGGATGAATGGTGGATGGATGGATAAATATTTAGGCATAGATGGATGGATGACTACATATTTAGATATAGATGGATGGATGGATGACTAGATATTTAGGCATAGATGGATGGATGGATGACAAGATATTTAGGTATAGATGGATGATGATGATAGATGGATAAATGGATGAATGGATATTTAGGGATGGATGGATATTTAGGGATGGATGGATAGATATTTAGATATAAATGGATGGATGGATGGATAGATATTTAGGTATGGATGGATGGATAGATGAATGGATGGATGAATGGATATTTAGGGATGGATGGATGGATGAAAGTATTCGTTCATGCATTAAAACACGACAAACAACCAATTCCAGATGTAACAGGTAATCTGCAAATATTATAAGTATTTTAATTATTTATGAAAAGATATAATGCATTATAAATACTTCTATACATAAAGGCTTTTAATAAAGTGTTACCAATCATTTGATCAATTGCATTCGGGTCCATTTTGACCCAGAAGGGACTTTACATGTGATATTATGCTTTTATATCTATTTGTCTCAATAACTTCTGTAAATAAATGTGTGAAGTGTTGGTCTATAAACAGAACCGAAGCGTCTAAATGTGAAAAAGCAGATTCTGAAAGTAAAAGTTTATTACATGTACAACCCCAAATCAGAAAAAGTTGGGACAGTATGGAAAACGCAAAAAAACAAAAGAAAAAAAGAAGTGATTTCTAAATTTACTTTGACTTGTATTTCATTGCAGACAATATGAACACAAAATATTTCATATTTTGTCAGGTCAACTTCATGTCATTTGTAAATATGCATCCTTTCCTGTCATTCAGACCTGCAACACATTTAAAAAAAAAGTTGGGACAGGAGCAATTTAGGGCTAGTAATGAGGTAAAATGGTTAAATAATGATGTGATTTGAAACAGGTGATGTCAACAGGTGATTGTAATTATGATTTGGTACAAAAGCAGCATCCAAGAAAGGTCTAATCCTTTAGGAGCAAAGATGGGCAGAGGATCGCCAGTTTGCCAACAAATACGAGAGAAAATTATTGAAATGTTTAAAAACAATGTTCCTCAAAGAAAGATAGGAAGAGATTTGGATATTTCACATTCAACAGTGCATAACATAATTAAAAGATTCAAGGAATCTGGAGGAATTTCAGTGCGTAAAGGACAAGGGCGCAAGCCTAAGCTGAACAACCGTGACCTCCGACCCCTCAGGCGGCACTGCATCAAGAATCGTCATCATCTAGAAGCCATATCACCACATGGGCTCAGGACTACTTTGGCAAACCTTTGTCAAGTACCACAATACGTAGTTACATCCACAAATGCCAGTTAAAACTGTCCTGTGCCAAAAGGAAGCCCTATGTTAACAGTGTCCAGAAGCGCTGTCGACTTCTCTGGGCTCGAGGCATCTGGGATGGACCATCACACAGTGGAAACGTGTACTGTGGTCAGATGAAGCAGTATTTCAGGTATTTTTTGGGAGGAATGGACGCCGTGTGCTCCGGACCAAAGAAGAAAAGGATCATCCAGACTGTTACCAGCAACAAGTCCAGAAGCCAGGGTCTGTCATGGTATGGGGTTTTGTCAGTGCCCTTGGCAAAGGTAACTTGCACTTCTGTGAAGGCACCATTAATGCTGAAAAGTACACAGAGATTTTGGAGCATAATATGCTGCCTTCAAGAAGACATCTTTTCCAGGGACGTCCATGCATATTTCAACAAGACAATGCAAAACCACATTCTGCACACATTCTGCAGTCCTGGCTGTGGAGGAAGAGGGTTCGGGTACTTGACTGGCCTGCCTCAGTCCCGACCTGTCTCCAATAGAGAATGTGTGGAAGATCCTGTACTGTTTGCCCACCTTAAGACTTGTTTGCAGGAAGAATGGGACAAAATTACACCTGAAACACTTCATCACTTGGTGTCTTCAGTCCCTAAACGTCTTTTAAGTGTTGTGAAAAGGAATGGCAACATTACAAAGTGGTAAATGCTTTACTGTCCCAACTTTTTCTGAAATGTGTTGCAGGTCTGAATGACAGTAAAGGATGCATATTTACAAATGACATGAAGTTGACCAGACAAAACATGAAATATTTTGTGTTCATATTGTCTGCAATGAAATACAAGTCAAAGTAAATTTAGAAATCAGTTCTTTTTTTTTAAATTTGCGTTTTCCATACTGTCCCAACTTTTTCTGATTTGGGGTTGTAGTTTGAAGACATCTCAGAGAAACACTAATGTGTGTGTAGTGATGACGATCCACAGGTGCAACAGTTTCTGATGCCTCTGGAGGGTTAAACTCTGTCACACACACACCACAGAATCCCGGGAACTAGAGGGAGAATTCTGAGGAGATCGGGATGTTTAATGAGCTTGTTTACACACCATCTGTAAGAGAAATATGCAGCTAATGTGTAATTAAGTAGCTCTGATGAGTTGTCCGCATCAATCACATCAGCCCGTTTCTCACAGGAAGTGCTGGAGTTGTTCGGGTCTCCAAGAAAAACTCTGGCAAACTGTCGCCGACTGCACAATAACTCCCAGAGCGACTTAAACTAATTAATTAAAACCTCTAATGGCAGAGTGACCTGACAGCTTTATCCCAGCGCCAGACTCGAGTGGGCGGAAAGAAAACCAGGAAACCAGGAGGACGAGGGTCTGTGAGCAAAGAGAGCGATTCTAGGATTCTCAGCCCCCAGTGAGGGTACGAAAAAATAATAACACTTTAGTTTAGGGTCCAATTCTCACTATTAACTTATTAGTATGCATTTATTATTACTTATAAAGCAAATATTAATGCCTTATTCTGCATGACCATATTGTACATCCCTTAATCATACAATGTAGGCAGGTTTATAATCACTGAGATCCCAAATGTGAGATAGTTAGGGGGGTTTAGGGACATGCTCCCCCGAGAACATTTTGATTTTTATGATCTGCATATGTGCATTTTAAGATATTCTGAACGCCAAAAAATGAGATAATAACTTGAAAACCATGTCAGTGGGCAGATATGACTGATTTTCCATTTTTCCGAAGACAGTAAACATATGATTAACTGATATTTATATGTTTTATGAATCATTTAATCATTTTCGTAGACATGTTAAGGCTACCAGGAAAGCTAGGTAACTAAATTCATTAAATTAATTTACAATATGCACACATTCATTAATAATCTTATGCCTAATCTGAAGAAAATGGCTTTATAAATATTTCTTGTTTGTTAATTACATTATGAATCACATTATAGGCCTATTTTCAATTCAAAATGGCGAAATTAGACAACAGTTTATTAATTTGCCTGAACATTTTTGTCATTGGTTTAACATTTCTGATTTACAGAAGCAGCTGTTAAATATGAAATGTTTAGTTTAGATTCATATCTCTCACTTGACGTCGAGTCCTGTTCCTAACACTCGACCTCAGCAGCTTCTGTGAACATAAAGCCCGCCTACTCTGATTTGATGGGTTTTCTCAAATATTTTGACATTGACGAGCGGTGACAGACCAATGAGAGCTCAGATCAACACAAACACACCTCTGCTTCTGACGTGTGCTCTGCTCGGATTGAAGAACAAAGCCTCCCGCCAGTTTCATATGTTATCAAGGTTAATCACACGTTTTTTAGAGGGGCTGGACAGAAGTTTAGAGGGGCTGGACAGACGTTTAGAGGGGCTGGGCAGAAGTTTACAGGGGCTGGGCAGAAGTTTAGAGGGGCTGGGCAGAAGTTTAGAGGGGCAGGACAGAAGTTTAGAGGGGCTGGACAGAAGTTTAGAGGGGCTGGACAGAAGTTTAGAGGGGCTGGAGAGAAGTTTAGAGGGGCTGGGCAGAAGTTTAGAGGGGCTGGACAGACGTTTAGAGGGGCTGGGCAGAAGTTTAGAGGGGCTGGACAGAAGTTTAGAGGGGCTGGGCAGACGTTTAGAGGGGCTGGGCAGAAGTTTAGAGGGGCTGGACAGAAGTTTAGAGGGGTTGGACAGAAGTTTAGAGGGGCTGGAGAGAAGTTTAGGGGGGCTGGACAGAAGTTTAGAGGGGCTGGACAGAAGTTTAGAGGGGCTGGACAGAAGTTTAGAGGGGCTGTAGAGAAGTTTAGGGGGGGCTGGACAGAAGTTTAGAGGGGCTGGACAGAAGTTTAGAGGGGTTGGACAGAAGTTTAGAGGGGCTGGAGAGAAGTTTAGGGGGGCTGGACAGAAGTTTAGAGGGGCTGGACAGAAGTTTAGAGGGGCTGGACAGAAGTTTAGAGGGGCTGGAGAGAAGTTTAGGGGGGCTGGACAGAAGTTTAGAGGGGCTGGACAGAAGTTTAGGGGGGGCTGGACAGAAGTTTAGAGGGGCTGGAGAGAAGTTTAGAGGGGCTGGACAGAAGTTTAGGGGGGGCTGGACAGAAGTTTAGAGGGGCTGGACAGAAGTTTAGAGGGGGCAGGACAGAAGTTTAGGGGTGCTGGAAAGAAGTTTAGGGGGGGCTGGACAGAAGTTTAGAGGGGCTGGAGAGAAGTTTAGAGGGGCTGGAGAGAAGTTTAGGGGGGCTGGACAGAAGTTTAGGGGGGGCTGGACAGAAGTTTAGAGGGGCTGGACAGAAGTTTAGAGGGGCTGGACAGAAGTTTAGGGGGGCTGGACAGAAGTTTAGAGGGGCTGGACAGAGGGGCTGGACAGAAGTTTAGAGGGGCTGGACAGAAGTTTAGAGGGGCTGGAGAGAAGTTTAGGGGGGCTGGACAGAAGTTTAGGGGGGCTGGACAGAAGTTTAGAGGGGCTGGACAGAAGTTTAGAGGGGCTGGACAGAAGTTTAGGGGGCTGGACAGAAGTTTAGAGGGGCTGGACAGAAGTTTAGAGGGGCTGGACAGAAGTTTAGGGGGGCTGGACAGAAGTTTAGAGGGGCTGGACAGAAGTTTAGAGGGGCTGGACAAAAGTTTAGAGGGGCTGGACAGAAGTTTAGGGGGGCTGGACAGAAGTTTAGAGGGGCTGGAGAGAAGTTTAGAGGGGCTGGGCAGAAGTTTAGGGGGGCTGGACAGAAGTTTAGAGGGGCTGGACAGAAGTTTAGAGGGGCTGGACAGAAGTTTAGAGGGGCTGGAGAGAAGTTTAGGGGGGCTGGACAGAAGTTTAGAGGGGGGTGGACAGAAGTTTAGATGGGCCGAAGCCCTCCTAAAAAGGGCCTAGTGACACCCATGAAAGGGAGAAGAGGAGCAGGAAACACAGGGACACGTTACAATAACCTTCCGTTTGTTCATAATACAACATATTCTCAATCATCGTGGGATCAGACAAGGCTGCAGTCGCTCTGGACTCATCTCACCAACACCAATTAGAGGCCGTCAGTCGGCCGGCCACCCAGCGTCATGGATAACAATCATGGAGGATTGACTGACCATCGACTGTAGAGTGACCTGTAAGAGCGATGGTGTCTCCTCAGCCGGAGAACAGAACAAGCGTCTGTCTCTGCGTGAGCCCGTATGAGCGAGTGATGGAGGCTTTCCATCGGCCTGATTAAAGACACACGAGCAGCTGAACCTCTCCTCTCCTCTCCTCCTCCTCTCCTCCTCATCTCTCCTCTGCTTTTTCTGACTCCATTGGCTGATATTTGTTCTTGTTTTAAGCTCAAACTCACTTCATTTCTCTTCTCCAGTAAATGTGTGTTGATTTATGAGTGTTTAGATGTTTGTGCTGGAGAACGAGACTGAAACACAGAGGAGGAACAGAGTTTTTTTGCAGAGCACCTTTAACAAGATAAATGTACTTGAGCAGCAGGACACTGGATAATATTGTTTTCATAACCTGTGTCTTTAATATGTGTGTATTTTTGTCTCACTTTACTTGTTTGTACTTGGGAAATGAGACTAAATTGTAGTTGCATCATGTTTCAAGAATTCTCAGTCCCTTTAACTGGAAAACAAGGCAAACAGAATAATTAAAAACCTCATGTTTGCAGTTTCATACAATTGTTGATTTACTACAGTAATGGAACATAATTATGGAACACCTATGATGCAAGTTGTGGTATACTGAAAATACATATTTATATATACACACACACACACACTCACTCGCACACACACACACTCATTCACTCGCACACACACACACTCACACATGTTTGTTTTTGTGAAATGTGAGGACATTCCATAGGCGTAATGGTTTTTATACCGTACAAACCATATTTTCTATCCCCTTACACTGCCCCTAAACCTACCCATCACACACACACACACACACACACACACACACTGCCCCTGCCCCTAAACCTAACCCTCACAGGAGACTGTGCAGTTCACTTTCTGTGAAAAAAACCTCATTCTGTGATTTATAAGCATTTTGAAAAGTGAGGACATGGGGAACGTCCTCATATTTCACGTCATACCCATGTCATTATACACATTTGTGTCCTGATATTTCACGAAAACATGCCCACTCGCACACACACACACTCTCACTCACTCGCACACACACACTCTCACTCACTCACTCACTCACTCACTCACTCACTCGCACACACACACTCTCACTCACTCGCACACACACACTCTCACTCACTCACTCACTCACTCACTCACTCACTCACTCACTCACTCACTCACTCGCACACACACACACTCACACCCACACGCACACACTCACTAACAAACACAACCCAAGGTATTTATTCGATACAGTGGCTAAATTAACCAAAAATAAAGCTTCAACTTCTGATGATTGTAAACAGCACAGCAGTAATGACTTTATGAACTTCTTCACATGTAAGATTGATAATATTAGGAACAATTTCTTAACCATGCAGCCGTCTACTACAGCATCACATCAGACAGAGCATTGTAGTGTCACTGAGGAAAAATTACACTCATTCACTGCTATAGGAGAAGAAGAATTGGCTAAACTCGTTAAATCATCAAAATCGACAACATGTATGCTCGACCCTATACCGACTAGGCTATTAAAAGAGATGCTACCAGAGGTCATAGATCCTCTTCTGAATATCATTAATTCATCTTTGTCATTAGGATGTGTACCGAAAACTTTTAAGTTGGCTATTATTAAACCACTTATAAAAAAACGCAACTTGATCCTACAGATTTAGTCAATTATAGACCAATCTCAAATCTACCCTTTCTGTCAAAAATACTTGAAAAGGCAGTGTCTTCACAATTATGTTCCTTTTTAGAAAGAAATGGTATCTGTGAGGATTTCCAGTCAGGATTTAGACCGTATCATAGCACTGAGACTGCTCTCGTCAGAGTTACAAATGATTTGCTCTTATCATCCGATCGTGGCTGTATCTCTCTATTAGTGTTACTCGATCTTAGCGCTGCATTTGATACTATCGACCACAACATTCTTTTGAATAGACTCGAAAATGATGTAGGTATTAGTGGAATTGCATTATCATGGTTTAAATCATACCTATGCGACCGTTATCAGTTTGTAGTAGTAAATGAAGATATGTCACACCGATCGCAAGTTCAGTATGGAGTACCACAAGGCTCAGTGCTAGGACCGCTACTCTTCACCCTGTACATGCTACCACTGGGAGATATCATTAGGAAGCATGGCGTTAGTTTTCATTGTTATGCTGACGATACTCAGCTCTATATTTCTTCACGCCCTGAAGAAACTTACCAATTCACAAGATTAACGGAATGCATAGCTGATATAAAACATTGGATGACCGGTAATTTCCTGCAACTCAATTCAGAAAAAAATGAATTTTTAATTATTGGACAAAAAAGCTCCACAAGTAGTAACCTAGAATACTGTCTAACACTTGATGGCTGTTCTGTCAAGTCCTCGTCGTCAGTGAGGAACCTGGGTGTGCTCTTTGATACCAATCTTTCGTTTGAAAGCCACGTTTCTAGCATCTGTAAAACTGCTTTCTACCATCTTAAAAATATATCTAAATTACGGCACATGCTCTCAATGCAAAATGCTGAACAGTTAGTTCATGCGTTCATGACCTCAAGGTTAGATTATTGTAATGCTCTACTGGGTGGTTGCCCTGCTCGCTTAATAAATAAACTCCAGCTGGTCCAAAACGCAGCAGCTCGAGTTCTTACTAGAACCAGGAAGTATGACCATATTAGCCCAGTTCTGTCAACACTGCACTGGCTGCCTATTAAACATCGCATACATTTTAAAATCTTACTTATTACTTACAAAGCACTAAATGGTTTAGCTCCCCAATACTTGAGCGAGCTCTTAACATATTATCCTCCATCACGTCTACTGCGCTCTCTAAACTCTGGCCAGTTGATCATACCGAGAATATCCAAATCAACTGCAGGCGGTCGATCCTTTTCCTATTTAGCACCTAAACTCTGGAACAGTCTTCCTAACATTGTTCGGGAAGCACACACACTCTGTCAGTTTAAATCTAGACTAAAAACACATCTCTTTACTGTGGCATACACATAAAACACTTTTTCAATGAAATGATTGTTAGGCTGCATTAACTAGGTCAGCCGGAACCGGGAACACTTCCCATAACACCTGATGTACTCGTTACATCATCAGAAGAATGGCATCTACGCTAATGATAGTCTCTGTTTTATCCCGAGGTTTACTGCAGTCAGCCGGATCCGGGCCGTATCCAGTTCAGATGGTGGACCTGCGCCCAGAGAAGACCAACACAGGACCCCGAAGTGTCTGGGAGACCGTGATTAGACTCGCCCTGCAACTGCCTCATCGACACGGCATCTCAATAAACCCGTCTCCGGCGTGTTGACTGAGTTTGTTCGAATATTACAATTAAATAATACTTAAATCGATATGTCATCCTCAATAAACCCGTCTCCAGCGTGTTGCCTCCGATCATTCGAATATTGCACTTTAATAATTATTTAATCAACATCATCCTCAATAAACCCGTCTCCAGCGTGTTGCCCCCGGTCCCTCGAATATTCTGATCTATTATGACCTCTGAGCTGTAAAACTGCCAGAATA
>JARQWZ010004967.1:55000-67500 GCA_033150135.1 Gobio occitaniae
CGGAGAGTGTGTGTGCAGGCTCAGGGACACTCAGGGGCCGCGGTGACACATGAAAGCGGTTCAGGGACAGAGCGCTGAAGCCTCACACACACTTTGTTCTCCGCTTCAAAGCATGACGCTCACTCGGAGGAATCCACAAACAATACAGGAGGAAAAATACCATGAAAACAGCCGAGAACAGATGAGCCTTCAGTTCAGTCACTGGCAAATATGATCGGGATTTGGACTGTAAAAATGCTACTGTTAACCAATTAACAGGTTTAGTTCCCTTACTATCTACAGGGACAGCTGATCTAACACTTCATGCAATTGTACAGTAAAATACTGTTAAAGGTAATAAATCATCTTATACAGTAGCGGCTGGAGGGAGGTTCGTTTTTAATGACCCTACAAGTTTGATTAAACCATCAAAACATGAATTTGATTTTATTATTTATTTATATGAGGAAAATATCTTTTAAATATTTTATATTATATATATAAAAAGTCAAACTACAGGTTTTATTGAACTAAATGCTAAAAATGCATAGAAAAACAAAAAGCTGGCCTTGAATACAACATAACCAGTTATTAATATTTGGTTAGTTCTCTCTTGTTTTTGCATGTGTTCATAATTTCGCTGGTTTATTTGTTTGTTTATTTATTTAATTTAAAAAAAAAATTTTTAATTAAACGTTCTTTTATTTTATTTATTAGGGCTGTCAAAAGATTAATCGCGAATAATCGCATCCAAAATAAAAGTTTGTGTTTACATAATATATGTGTGTGTACTCTGTTAATTATTATTTATATATAAATACACACACAAGCATGTATATATTTAAGAAAAAATATTATTTTTATATATAAAACATTTATATTTATATATATTATAGATTATATAAATGTATATACAGTATATACATGCAAATATTTCTTAAATATATACATGAATGTGTGTGTATTTATATATAAATAATAATTAACAGAGTACACACACACATATTATGTAAACACAAACTTTTATTGTGGATGCGATTAATCGCGATTAATCTTTTGACAGCCCTATTTATTTTATTTATTTGTAATTTTTATTTTATTGTTTATTATTTTTTATTTATTTAATGTAATTATTCATTTATTTATTTATTTGTATTATTATTATTTTAAATATTTTAAATATGAGGGAAGAACAAAACACTACATTTTGGTTGAGGTATTAATCTGACAAAGTTATAAAAACGTCAGCTACAGGTTTTATTTTACTATACAAAAAAACTAAACAAAAGGCGCACTCGAAAAAGCATATAACGACTACAACATTATTACGTTATTTACATTTGGTTGGTTCTCTCTTGTTTTTGCATGTGTTCCCAATTTCTCTGTATGAAAGCCTGGCCAAAAATCATGTTGCACAATATGTCATGTTTAATAAAAAATTGACTCCAAGCTCAACTATGCAATATGACTACAAAATCTTTAATAATATTTGAATAAATAGTGAAGATGTCAATTTTCCAAGACCGGACATCAGAAAAACCTGGATATTGAAATTCCCAGAAATTCCGGTGACACTTCAAATTTTTCATTTGAATAATTCAGTTTCTTAGTGTTTTTTCTGCTGGATTTACTGGTTTACACATTACCTTTTTTTTGTAAATTACAGTTTGTATCTGTAAAGTTTACGGGTTGTTTCTGTGAATATGTTTACTGTATTTTTACACAATTATTCTGGCAACCACAGTCGACAGTTTTTTTCAGCAAAACATCATTGTTTTTACAGAAGTTGGAATGGAGAATCCTGAAATCCCCTGTTATTGAGAGCGGATGAGCTGTATCCGTACCTGACCGGCGCGCCGCGGCTCTGAGCCGGTTTCAGCACGACCGTTACACTGCTGTCCGTCTGGTTCAGAGGCGTCTCCTGATCATACGCCGGCATCGACGGAGCTGCAAACACACAAGAAAGCCCAATCACTCACATGAAAATGCTCTGTCTCTATGAAGCCCCGCCTTCTGAAAAGCACACTGTGCTCTGATTGGTCGGCTGGAGCAGTGTGTTGCGATTGTTGTTTGGGGAATGCCCCGCCCCTTACCATAACCGGCAGTTTCAACACACGACTAACTATAGCCCTATTCGCACGGGATTAGTATTATCTGGGGACCTCGTGTGATTTAGAAATTACGCCCCACATCTGAATTTTGCGTGGCGCATTCGCACGGGATAAGCAAGCCTGTGATTTTACTCAAATTTACTGACTATCTCCCGGATATGATGTCAAGACTTGTAAATGTTTTTTCGTTATACACTCACCTAAAGGATTATTAGGAACACACACTAATACTGTGTTTGACCCCCTTTGGCCTTCAGAACTGCCTTAATTCTACGTGGCATTGAACAAGCTGCTGAAAGCATTCTTTAGAAATGTTGGCCCATATTGATAGGATAGCATCTTGCAGTTGATGGAGATTTGTGGGATGCACATCCAGGGCACGAAGCTCCCGTTCCACCACATCCCAAAGATGCTCTATTGGGTTGAGATCTGGTGACTGTGGCGGCCATTTTAGTCCAGTGAACTCATTGTCATGTTCAAGAAATGATTGGAGCTTTGTGACGGTGCATTATCCTGCTGGAAGTAGCCATCAGAGGATGGGGACATGGTGCTCATAAAAGGATGGACATGGGCAGAAACAATGCTCAGGTAGGCCGTGGCATTTAAACCATGCCCAATTGGCACTAAGGGGCCTAAAGTGTGCCAAGAAAACATCCCCCACACCATTACACCACCACCTCCAGCCTGCACAGTGGGAACAAGGCATGATGGATCCATGTTCTCATTCTGTTTACGCCAAATTCTGACTCTACCATCTGAATGTCTCAACAGAAATCCAGACTCATCAGACCAGGCAACATTTTTCCAGTCTTCAACTGTCCAATTTTGGTGAGCTTGTGCAAATTGTCACCTCTTTTTCCTATTTGTAGTGGAGATGAGTGGTACCCGGTGGGGTCTTCTGCTGTTGTAGCTCATCCGCCTCAAGGTTGTGTGTGTTGTGGCTTCACAAATGCTTTGCTGCAGACCTCGGTTGTAACGAGTGGTTATTTCAGTCAAAGTTGCTCTTCTATCAGCTTGAATCAGTCGGCCCATTCTCCTCTGACCTCTAGCATCAACAAGGCATTTTCTCCACAGGACTGCCGCATACTGGATGCTTTTCCCTTTTCACACCATTCTTTGTAAACCCTAGAAATGGTTGTGTGTGAAAATCCCAGTAACTGAGCAGTGAAATACTCAGACCGGCCCGTCTGGCACCAACAACCATGCCACGCTCAAAATTGCTTAAATCACCTTTCTTTCCCATTCCGACATTCAGTGTGGAGTTCAGGAGATTGTCTTGACCAGGACCACACCCCTAAATGCATTGAAGACACTGCCATGTGATTGGTTGATTAGATAATTGCATTAATGAGAAATTGAACAGGTGTTCCTAATAATCCTTTAGGTGAGTGTACACCGATCAGGCATAACATTATGTACTAATATAGTGTTGGTCTTTTGCTGACCCATCGAGGCATGGACTCCTCTAGACCCCTGAAGGTGTCCTTTAGGTGAGTGTAGATATAGCTGTATGAAATTATAAACAGTCGTATCGATATCATTTTGATTGTTTTATAGTAATAAAAATAATTTAGTTCAGTTGGAGAACAGACGCTACAATTAAAAACTTAACTGAGCAAAATAATAACAATATACGGCGGACGATTCGGTTTCAAAGATAAATGTAAAAGCGCCCATTTAAGCGAGTTTTTGTGTTTTTCATTAAGAATAATATTAAACACACAATTCAAGCAATTTACTCCCAAATTGCTCATTCTAAAGTGAAAGTATAATCTGCGGGAATTCATAACGGTGTGGATTATATGCAGTCTAGCGCCATTCTTCGTGAAAGATAAAGATAAAAATGCGCACAGGACACAAAAACCTTGCAAAAATGATATACGATCCGCCTAATCCCGGCCAAATCACAGAGATGCCGATTCGCACGGGACTAATATTATCACAGGACCTCGGTGTTCGGCGAAATATGGTAGGTCATTTGCGGGGGAATTTTTACTTTACAAATTACAGACATGGCCGATTCGCACGGGATTAAGATCACAGACATTTTCTGCAATTATTACAAATCACCAGAGGTGCCCAGATAATACTAATCCCGTGCGAATAGGGCTTAACTCAACCAGGCCCCGCCCCTTTATTCTGCGCATGAACTGAGCCGGCGATCCTCACCTGAGATCTTGGTGGTGGCCTGTGTGATGGCGGGCGGCCCGAAGCCCTTGGCGGTGCTCGCTCTGAGGGTGAAGGAGTACGTGGATCCGGGGTAGAGACCCAGGAACACATGGCTGGTTTCATTCCCCATCTTCACCACCTTCCCGCTCTGGTTAGACAGATCCAGCACTGGGTCGAAGGAGCTGACGGCTTTATAGGAGATCTGTGAAACACAAACATGCATGTTAGCGTCACTCTGATTAATTCCAGTGCCCACCGAACAAATGATGCCTTTGAGTTCCAGCAAATTTGACTCTATTATTTCTGAAATGCTTCAAGGCCCTTTTCAATTATAAGCCGGCGATAAATAAATAAATAAATCGATAACAACATCCGCTCTTCTGACGGATCAGAGCAGGGGTTGGAAAGCGAAAGGGTTTGCTTCTCATATTTGTAGGGGTTTGTTCATTACACTGAAGATGAGCGGCATTAATGAAGCGGCGTACTCGAAACGCTTTCTGATATCGAGATGTTTTTCATAAACTCCACACAGCTATTAGATTTAAATCATTCCACGGATGGAGAAACTGGGGACGAGTGAACATCTGACGTCCTCCAGTGCAGGAGATCGGTCAGGAACGGAGAATCTGAGGACGGGAAATCTCACTGGAAATTTACAAGAAGAGCAGAATGTCTGGAATCAGAGAGAGAGAGCGAGAGAGAGAGAGAGAGAGAGAAAGAGACAGGAAGGAAAGGAAGGATCAGGTTCCCTTGATAAGAGGAAAAAAGCCCAAACTGTCCTTTTGATATCACGGCCCGTCAGAGAGTCTCAGCTTGAACTCTTTGATACTGTCAAATCAAAGGCAGGACGTCACTACGGGCTCACGGACAATTGAGTGTACGGTTAGTCCCGTCTGAATACGTGATCTGTAGCACACACACACACACACACACAGTGTCTCTAGTAACGGTAAACTAGATTCAAGATTTTCAAAACCGTGAAGAATTCCTCAAGCTTAAACCCAAATCTCTGAAACAACTGAGATAGATTTACAAAAAAAAAATTTTTTCTGAAGGGCATGTTTGCCTGTGCAAAACACTGCCATGTCGAGGTGTTGTGGGTGGTTGCCAGGGTGTTACTAGGGCATTTTGTGTGGTTACTAGGAAGAATGTTGCTAGGTGGTCATTAGAGGATTTTGTGTGTTTACTAGGAGGTTACTTGGGTGTACTGGGGGGATTACTAGGAGGTTGCTAAGGCATTTTGTGTGGTTACTAGGAGGTTGCTGGACCTTTGTGTGGTTACTAGGTTACTTGGGTGTTCTGTGTGGTTACTAGGAGGTTGCTGGACCTTTTGTGTGGTTGCTAGGTTACTTGGGTGTTCTGTGTTGTTACTAGGAGGTTGCTGGACCTTTTGTGTGGTTGCTAGGAGGTTGCTGGAACTTTTGAGTGGTTACTATGAGGTTGCTAGGGTGTACTGGGTGGTTACTAGGAGGTTGCTAAGGCATTTTGTGTGGTTACTAGGAGGTTGCTGGACCTTTGTGTGGTTACTAGGTTACTTGGGTGTTCTGTGTGGTTACTAGGAGGTTGCTGGACCTTTTGTGTGGTTGCTAGGTTACTTGGGTGTTCTGTGTTGTTACTAGGAGGTTGCTGGACCTTTTGTGTGGTTGCTAGGAGGTTGCTGGAACTTTTGAGTGGTTACTACAAGGTTGCTAGGGTGTACTGGGTGGTTACTAGGTGGTTGCTAAGGCATTTTGTGTGGTTACTAGGAGGTTGCTGGACCTTTTGTGTGGTTACTAGGTTACTTGGGTGTTCTGTGTGGTTACTATTACCCCTTTTCCACCAAGGCAGTGCTAGAGCTAATTCAGAGCCAGAGCTAGTCCCAGTTCATAGTTGGTTCGACTGAGGAGCTTCTAAGAACCGTTTGCTTTTCCACGGGCTGAGAGCCACAACAGAGCCAGGTCTTGCGTCACTGTTTATGTCTCATCTTTTCTCAGAAACGCTAGCGAGGCAGCGGCAGCGGCAGTGTTGCCAAGTCTGTGGTTTTGCCGCGGGCTGTTTTTTCATGGGATAAAGCGACCCCAATTATGTGATATTTAGCCCCGGGAATGCGAATTTTAGTAGGCAACCATGCCAAAACACACATATTTTACCCCCAAAATGTGATTTTTACCGGGGAAGCCCCCCTGAAATGCGATTGGGCTTGTTTTGAGTAGCAATTGGGTGGGTTTTGTTGTGAAAACCTGGCAACCCCGGGCAGCGGGAAACACACACACCAGGCTTGTTCGAGATGCATCGGCACTGCGCAGACCGATGATATATACATATGAGATATATATATATATATAAAGCCGCATGAGTGAATCAAAAGCATAAGGAGTCGAATGCTCTCGCTGGACTCGTTATCATACGGCGATCGGTCTCTGCACAGCACCGCTGCGAACAAGCCTTCCATCAACAATGCAAACGTTGCGTTACTATTGATTCACATGGCTTTACGATCCTACATCGGCATCAAAACACAACAAAAACACAGCGAATCCAACGCATTCATGCAGTTCGCCTTAATTTGTATAGACGGAGATTACAAACGAGCAGCAGCTGTTAGCTCCATTAGCTTCATTAGCTGCTATTTCAACAATGGCGGATCTCCAGTTTGTGTTGGTCTTGTTGACTCCGCCCCCAGCGCCTGACGTAATCGGTTCTTACTTCTAGCCCTGTTCTAGCCCAGCAATGTTTTGGTGCTAATTAAGAACCACTTCTCCTGGCTCGGAGCTGGGCTTTGGGTGTGGAAACACAAAGAACCGATTTGAAACTAGGCTCTGGCTCCGATCTAGCTCTAGCTCTGCTTTGGTGGAAAAGGGGTATATGAGGTTGCTAGGATGTACTGGGTGGTTACTAGGAGGTTGCTAAGGCATTTTGTGTGGTAACTAGGAGATTGCTGGACCTTTTGTGTGGCTACTAGGTTACTTGGGTGTTCTGTGTGGTTACTATGAGGTTTCTAGGATGTACTGGACTTGTTACAAGGTTGGTAGGTGTTAGGGTAACAAAAACAACCCTTGGTGGTACAACGAGCACACTCGGACCCTCAAGAGAGCAGCCAGAAAAAAATGGAGCCCAGCTGGATGAAACAAAACTGAAGGTTTTTCGTGTTTCGTGGAAAGATAGCATTACTGCATACAGAAAGGCCTTTATTTTTCAATTCTCTTAAAAGAAAACAAACACAACCCTAGGTGCTTATTTGATACAGTGGCTAAATCAACAAGAAATAAAGCTTCAACTTTTGATGTTTCCAAACAGCACAGCAGTAATGACTTTATGAACTTCTTTACGTGCAAGATTGCTAATATTAGGGAAAACATTTTAACTCTGCAGCCGTCTCCTACAGTATCACATCAGACAGAGCCAGGGGCGATTCTAGGATTTTCATTGTAGGGCGGCTCAGCCCCAGTGAGGGTATGGAAAAAAAATTGTAACACTTTAGTTTAGGGTCCAATTCTCACTATTAACTAGTAGCTAGTTAGTACGCATATTAGGATATTGGCTGTTTAATATTATATATAAAACAAATATTAATGCCTTTTTCTGCATGACCATATTGTACATCCCTTAATCATACAATGTAGGCAGGTTTATAATCACTGAGATCCCAAATGTGAGATAGTTAGGGGGGTTTGGGGACATGCTCCCCCGAGAACATTTTGATTTTTATGATCTACATATGTGCATTTTAAGATATTCTGAACGCCAAAAAATTAGATAACAACAGCTTGAAAACCATGTCAGTGGGCAGATATTAGGTTAATAGATATATTAAGTATTTCCATTTTTGTCAGTGAAGACAGTACAAAATATGTTTAACTGATATTTATATGTTTTATGAATCATTTTCATAGACATGTTAATTTACTGAAGGCTAACAGGAAAGCTAGGTAACTACATGTATTTAATTAATTCACAATATGCACACATTCATTACTAATCTTATGCCCAATACATGCTTTAATTTACTGAATGCTACAAATGGAATTATATTAATTTACAATATGCACACATTCATTATTAATCTTATACCTAATCTGATGAAAACGGCTTTGTTAATATTTCTTGTTTGTTAATTACATTATGAATCACATTATAGGCCTATTTTCAATTCAAAATGGCGAAATTAGACAAGAGTTTATTAATTTGCCTGAATATTTTTGTCATTTGTTTAACATTTCTGATTTACAGAAGCAGCTGTTAAATATGAAATGTTTAGTTTAGATTCATATCTCTCACTTGACGTCGAGTCCTGTTCCTAACACTCGACCTCAGCAGCTTCTGTGAACATAAAGCCCGCCTACTCTGATTTGATTGGTTTTCTCAAATATTTTGACATTGACGAGCGGTGACAGACCAATGAGAGCTCAGATCAACACACACACCTCTGCTTCTGACGTGCGCTCTGCTCGACGCCGCTGCGGATTGAAGAACAAAGCCTCCCGCCAGTTTCATATGTTTTAAAGGTTAATCATATTTTTTACAGTCTATGGGTTTATCACAATTTTTTTTGTGCTGAAGTCCCCCTAAAAAGGGCCTAGTGACCCCATGGGCAGAGCATTGTAGTGTCACTGAGGAAAAATTACACTCATTCACTGCTATAGGAGAAGAAGACACACACACACACACACACACACACACACACACACAACATTCACTGCTATAGGAGAAGAAGACACACACACACACACACACACACACATTCACTGCTATAGGAGAAGAAGACACACACACACACACACACACACACACATTCACTGCTATAGGAGAAGAAGACACACACACACACACACACACACACACTCATTCACTGCTATAGGAGAAGAAGACACACACACACACACACACACACACACACATTCACTGCTATAGGAGAAGAAGACACACACACACACACACACACACACACACTCATTCACTGCTATAGAAGAAGAAGAAACACACACACACACACACACACACACACACACACACACACACTCATTCACTGCTATAGGAGAAGAAGACACACACACACACACACACACACACACTCATTCACTGCTATAGGAGAAGAAGACACACACACACACACACACACACACACACACACACACACACACACTCATTCACTGCTATAGGAGAAGAAGACACACACACACACACACACACACACACTCATTCACTGCTATAGGAGAAGAAGACACACACACACACACTCATTCACTGCTATAGGAGAAGAAGACACACACACACACACACACACTCATTCACTGCTATAGGAGAAGAAGACACACACACACACACACTCATTCACTGCTATAGGAGAAGAAGACACACACACACACACACACACACACACACACACACACACTCATTCACTGCTATAGGAGAAGAAGACACACACACACACACACACACACACACACACACACACACACACTCATTCACTGCTATAGGAGAAGAAGACACACACACACACACACACACACACACACACATTCACTGCTATAGGAGAAGAAGACACACACACACACACACACACATTCACTGCTATAGGAGAAGAAGACACACACACACACACACATTCACTGCTATAGGAGAAGAAGACACACACACACACACACACACACACACACACACACTCATTCACTGCTATAGGAGAAGAAGACACACACACACACACACACACACACACACATTCACTGCTATAGGAGAAGAAGACACACACACACACACACACACACACACTCATTCACTGCTATAGAAGAAGAAGACACACACACACACACACACACACACACACTCATTCACTGCTATAGGAGAAGAAGACACACACACACACACACACACACACACACACACACACACACACACTCATTCACTGCTATAGGAGAAGAAGACACACACACACACACACACACACACACACTCATTCACTGCTATAGGAGAAGAAGACACACACACACACACACACACACACACACTCTCATTCACTGCTATATGAGAAGAAGACACACACCCTCATTCACTGCTATAGGAGAAGAAGACACACACACACACACTCATTCACTGCTATAGGAGAAGAAGACACACACACACACACACACACACTCATTCACTGCTATAGGAGAAGAAGACACACACACACACACACACACACACACACACACACACACACACTCATTCACTGCTATAGGAGAAGAAGACACACACACACACACACACACACACTCATTCACTGCTATAGGAGAAGAAGACACACACACACACACACACACACACACACACACACACACTCATTCACTGCTATAGGAGAAGACACACAGACACACACACACTCACACACATACACTAATTCACTGCTATAGGAGAAGAAGACACACACACACACACACACACACACACACACACACACACACACACACACACACACTCATTCACTGCTATAGGAGAAGACACACAGACACACACACACACACACACACACACACTCATTCACTGCTATAGGAGAAGACACACACACACACACACACTCACTCATTCACTGCTATAGGAGAAGAAGACACACACACACACACAAAAAAAACGCAACTTGATCCTACAGATTTAGTCAATTATAGACCAATCTCAAATCTACCCTTTCTGTCAGATTTAGAGCGTATCATAGCACTGAGACTGCTCTCATCAGAGTAAAGGCCTTTGCACACTGAGTCCGAAATTTGCATGCAAAATTTTCGTCCGTCAAAAAAAAAATCGGAACAGGTTCGATTTTCTGCGTTTTTCGCATCCGTTTTTCCATCTACAGCTGATGCCCAACCTAAAACTGCTGGCAGTGCTGGAGAATGAATCGCCAGTGCTCAGATACCTACAATTATATACACAAATATTATTGTATCAAAAATACTACAATATCACAGCTATAATTATAGCACACCAACTCCCTGTGTGTGTGTGTGTGTGTGTGTGTGTGTGTGTGTGTGTGTGTGTGTGTGTGTGTGTGTGTGTGTGCGTGCGGATCCTAGACACTGCCAGTCTCTGTTCAGGATTGGAGATTGCTGGTCTTCTTTTTAATATGTGGCTCCAGTATCGCTAGCAAAGCATCAAACGAAACCACTGAAATTCAACTTTGAATCGGTCTGGATAATCCGCAGCTCCTTGATAAGGAGGAGGAAGACGCCATTTTGTGTTGTTTTGCGTTTTTTTTTTCGTAACGCATTCATTAATACGCATCGGACTCAGTGTGCAAGGTCTCTGTGCGTGACGAATTTTTCGGATCACCAATACGAAAAAACGCATCGGAAAATTTCGGACTCAGTGTGCAAAGGCCTTTACACATGATTTACTCTTATCATCCGATCGTGGCTGTATCTCTCTATTAGTGTTACTCCATCTTAGCGCTGCATTCGATACTATCGACCACAACATTCTTTTGAATAGACTCGAAAATGATGTAGGTATTAGTGGAATTGCATTATCATGGTTTAAATCATACCTATGCGACCGTTATCAGTTTGTAGCAATAAATGAAGATATGTCACACCGATCTCCAGTATGGAGTACCACAAGGCTCAGTGCTAGGACCGCTACTCTTCACCCTGTACATGCTACCACTGGGAGATATCATTAGGAAGCATGGCGTTAGTTTGCTGGATGTTTTGTGTGGTTACTATGGTGGATGAGTAGCAGAAGTGTAAAGTGATGCTGTGTGTGTGTGTGTGTGTGTGTGTGTGTGTGTGTGTTCACCTCATACTGAGTGATGATGCCGAAGGTCTGAGCCGGCTCTCTCCACTTCAGCAAGATCTTCTCCTCGTACACACTGGCCTGGATAGAATCCAGAGGAACTTCGCCCGGCACTGACAGGAAGTGACATCACAAGGGATCAAATCAACAACAACATGCATACGACATGTTCTAAAGCTGTAATGTTTTGTTACACTGAACACACGTGAAATCAATGTTTGGCAGCTGAAGCTATTCTTTTAAAAGCCACTGGTTTCAAGCCACACAATCCCCTCAGATGGTGTTCATCTTCTCCTCCTCCAAACACGTGTGTGTGTGTGTCTGTGAGAGATTATTACTCATTTGTTTATCGCTTCATCCTCTCGCAGGAATGTTATTCAAGTCTCTCTCACTTGACACTGACTCTGAGCGAGAACAAAGAGCGCGTGTGTGTTTAACATCCAGTCGAGATGCGGCCCAGGTGTCTAATTATTTATAAAGGTTGCCGATCTCAGGAAACAA
>JARQWZ010004967.1:77500-91547 GCA_033150135.1 Gobio occitaniae
TGGTGCTCTGAGACGCTGTGAGACGCTGTGAGACACTGTGAGACGCTGTGAGACCCTGTGAGACGCTGTGAGATGCTGTGTGGCGCTCTGAGACGCTGTGTGGCGCTGTGAGACGCTGTGAGACCCTTTGTGGCGCTCTGAGACACTGTGAGACGCTGTGAGACCCTGTGAGACGCTGTGAGATGCTGTGTGGCGCTCTGAGACGCTATGAGGCGCTGTGAGACGCTGTGAGACACTGTGAGACGCTGTGAGTCGCTGTGAGACGCTGTGAGACACTGTGAGACGCTGTGAGACGCTGTGAGACACTGTGAGACGCTGTGAGACGCTGTGTGGCGCTTTGAGACGCAGTGAGACGCTGTGAGACGCTGTGAGACACTGTGAGACGCTGTGTGGCGCTCTGAAACGCTGTGAGACACTGTGAGACGCTGTGAGTCGCTGTGTGGCGCTCTGAGACCCTGTGAGACACTGTGAGACGCTGTGAGTCGCTGTGTGGCGCTCTGAGACGCTGTGAGACACTGTGAGACGCTGTGAGACACTGTGGGATGCTGTGAGACGCTGTGTGGCGCTCTGAGACGCTATGAGGCGCTGTGAGACGCTGTGAGACACCGTGAGTCGCTGTGAGACGCTGTGAGACGCTCTGAGACGCTGTGAGACGCTGTGTGACGCTGTGAGACGCTGTGAGACGCTGTGAGACGCTGTGTGGCGCTCTGAGACGCTGTGAGACACTGTGAGGTGCTGTGAGACGCTGTGAGGCGCTGTGAGGTGCTGTGAGATGCTGTGAGATGCTGTGAGACACTGTGAGACGCTGTGAGACGCTGTGTGGCGCTCTGAGACGCTGTGAGACACTGTGAGGTGCTGTGAGACGCTGTGAGGCGCTGTGAGGCGCTGTGAGATGCTGTGAGACGCTGTGAGACGCTGTGAGACACTGTGAGGTGCTGTGAGACGCTGTGAGGCGCTGTGAGGCGCTGTGAGATGCTGTGAGACGCTGTGAGACACTGTGAGACGCTGTGAGACGCTGTGTGGCGCTCTGAGACGCTGTGAGACACTGTGAGGTGCTCTGAGACGCTGTGTGGCGCTCTGAGACGCTGTGAGACGCTGTGAGACACTGTGAGACGCTGTGAGACGCTGAGAGACGCTGTGAGACGCTGTGAGTCGCTGTGAGACGCTGTGTGGCGCTCTGAGACGCTATGAGGCGCTGTGAGACGCTGTGAGGTGCTGTGAGACGCTGTGAGGCGCTGTGAGATGCTGTGAGACGCTCTGAGACGCTGTGAGACGCTGTGAGACGCTGTGTGGCGCTCTGAGACGCTGTGAGACGCTGTGAGACACTGTGAGACGCTGTGTGGCGCTCTGAGACGCTGTGAGACGCTGTGAGACACTGTGAGACGCTGTGAGACGCTGTGAGACGCTGAGAGATGCTTTGAGACGCTGTGAGTCGCTGTGAGACGCTGTGAGACGCTGTGAGACGCTGTGTGGCGCTCTGAGACGCTATGAGGCGCTGTGAGACGCTGTGAGACACTGAGACACTGTGAGACGTTGTGAGACGCTGTGAGACACTGTGAGACACTGTGAGACGTTGTGAGACACTGTGAGACACTGTGAGACACTGTGAGACGTTGTGAGACGCTGTGAGACACTGTGAGACGCTGTGAGACGCTGTGAGACACTGTGAGACACTGTGAGACGTTGTGAGACGCTGTGAGATGCTGTGAGACACTGTGAGACACTGTGAGACGTTGTGAGACTCTGTGAGACGCTGTGAGACGCTGTGAGACGCTGTGAGTCGCTGTGAGTCGCTGTGAGACGCTGTGAGACGCTGTGAGACGCTGTGAGACTCTGTGAGACGCTGTGAGACGCTGTGAGACTCTGTGAGACGCTGTGAGACGCTGTGAGACGCTGTGAGACGCTGTGAGACGCTGTGAGACTCTGTGAGACGCTGTGAGTCGCTGTGAGATGCTGTGAGACTCTGTGAGATGCTGTGAGACTCTGTGAGACACTGTGAGACGTTGTGAGACTCTGTGAGACGCTGTGAGACGCTGTGAGACGCTGTGAGACACTGTGAGACGTTGTGAGACTCTGTGAGACGCTGTGAGACGCTGTGAGACGCTGTGAGTCGCTGTGAGTCGCTGTGAGACGCTGTGAGACGCTGTGAGACGCTGTGAGACTCTGTGAGACGCTGTGAGACGCTGTGAGACGCTGTGAGACGCTGTGAGACGCTGTGAGACGCTGTGAGACGCTGTGAGACTCTGTGAGACGCTGTGAGTCGCTGTGAGATGCTGTGAGACTCTGTGAGACGCTGTGAGACGCTGTGAGACACTGTGAGACGCTGTGAGACGCTGTGAGACGCTGTGAGACGCTGTGAGACGCTGTGAGACGCTGTGAGACGCTGTGAGACGCTGACGTGACGTGTGTGACTCTCACCGCCGGCTAATGGAATAATTTAGTGTGACATTTAGATGGAACTATTAGCGGCTCTTTATCATTACGGCTTGACATTTAAATTATGTTTTCCAAATGATCAGCACATTATCGGCTCCTGTTCATTCTAATGGCTCACTCACATCACCTTAATCATGCAAATAGAATACAGGATTGTGTGTGTGTGTGTGTGTGTGTGTGTGTGTGTGTGTGTGTGTGTGTGTGTGTGTGTGTGTGTGTGTGTGTGTGTGTGTGTGTGTGTGTGTGTGTATTTACATATATACACCACAGTCATGTAACACGCATATGCTTCTGATGGACGGACACTCAATATTTCACACACACTCGCTGATCTCCATCCCATCCTGAGGATCGATCCTGCGCTCGGTTGCCACGGTAACGCCGTCGCTCTAGTGATTGGGGTCGCAGGGAACGAGCCGCTTCCCTTCATGTTAAGCGTGACCCTGTGACCTCCTGGTCTTCAGAGCAGATCGACACATCAGTCTAACAAATCAGATTGAGCCCGACGGGCGGCATGAGCTGATCTCATTAAAGCCTGCGAGACACGAACCAGAGCGAAGACTGATCCACTGAAGACTGCGTCCGTCAATACACACACACACACACACACACACACGAGGATGAAGATCTTGAATAAATCACCTCTGCTTCTCCTGTAATGTAACAGTGGCAGTCTGCAAATTGAACCACACGCTCACAGTAATATCGAAGTGTGATCTGAGCAGGAAAAGATGCCAAACCTCACAGCGATCAGACGGAGGGAAGCGCTTTCCCCACGGAATAAAAGTACAGGAAATAATGATGAGTTTATATTGTATAATCCTCAGAACTCTTTTATTCATCAAGGACGCATTGAATTAATCAAAAGTGACATTTATAAGATTATATTTCTATTTCTTTTGAACTTTCTATTCATCAAATAATCCTGAAAAATAAAATGTATGAAAAGGTTTCCACAAATTCTTGCAATTCTGACTTTATATCTCACAATTCTGACTTTATATCTCACAATTCTGACTTTATATCTCACAATTCTGACTTTATATCTCACAATTCTGACTTTATATCTCACAATTCTGACTTTATATCACACAATTCTGACTTTATATCACACAATTCTGACTTTATATCACACAATTCTGACTTTATATCTCACAATTCTGACTTTATATCACACAATTCTGACTTTATATCTCACAATTCTGACTTTATATCACACAATTCTGACTTTATATCACACAATTCTGACTTTATATCACACAATTCTGACTTTATATCTCACAATTCTGACTTTATATCTCATATATCTCACAATTCTGACTTTATATCTCACAATTCTGACTTTATATCTCACAATTCTGACTTTATATCACACAATTCTGACTTTATATCTCACAATTCTGACTTTATATCACACAATTCTGACTTTATATCTCACAATTCTGACTTTATATCTCACAATTCTGACTTTACATCTCACAATTCTGACTTTATATCTCACAATTCTGACTTTATATCTCACAATTCTGACTTTACATCTCACAATTCTGACTTTATATCTCACAATTCTGACTTTATATCTCACAATACTGACTTTATATCTCACAATTCTGACTTTACATCTCACAATTCTGACTTTATATCTCACAATTCTGACTTTACATCTCGCAATTCTGACTTTATATCTCACAATTCTGACTTTATATCTCACAATTCTGACTTTATATCTCACAATTCTGACTTTATATCTCACAATTCTGACTTTATATCTCACAATTCTGACTTTATATCTCACAATTCTGACTTTACATCTCGCAATTCTGACTTTATATCTCACAATTCTGACTTTACATCTCGCAATTCTGACTTTATATCTCACAATTCTGACTTTATATCACACAATTCTGACTTTATATCTCACAATTCTGACTTTACATCTCGCAATTCTGACTTTATATCTCACAATTCTGACTTTACATCTCGCAATTCTGACTTTATATCTCACAATTCTGACTTTATATCTCACAATTCTGACTTTATATCACACAATTCTGACTTTATATCTCACAATTCTGACTTTATATCACACAATTCTGACTTTATATCTCACAATTCTGACTTTATATCACACAATTCTGACTTTATATCTCACAATTCTGACTTTACATCTCACAATTCTGACTTTATATCTCACAATTCTGACTTTATATCTCACAATTCTGACTTTACATCTCACAATTCTGACTTTATATCTCACAATTCTGACTTTACATCTCGCAATTCTGACTTTATATCTCACAATTCTGACTTTATATCTCACAATTCTGACTTTATATCACACAATTCTGACTTTATATCTCACAATTCTGACTTTATATCACACAATTCTGACTTTATATCTCACAATTCTGACTTTATATCACACAATTCTGACTTTATATCTCACAATTCTGACTTTACATCTCACAATTCTGACTTTACATCTCGCAATTCTGACTTTATATCTCACAATTCCGACTTTACATCTCGCAATTCCGACTTTACATCTCGCAATTCCGACTTTACATCTCACATTTCCGACTTTACATCTCACAATTCCGACTTTATATCTCACAATTCCGACTTTATATCTCGCAATTCCGACTTTATATCTCGCAATTCCGACTTTACATCTCGCAATTCCGACTTTATATCTCGCAATTCCGACTTTACATCTCACAATTCCGACTTTACATCTCACATTTCCGACTTTACATCTCACAATTCCGACTTTATATCTCACAATTCCGACTTTATATCTCGCAATTCCGACTTTATATCTCGCAATTCCGACTTTACATCTCGCAATTCCGACTTTATATCTCGCAATTCCGACTTTACATCTCACAATTCCGACTTTACATCTCACAATTCCGACTTTATATCTCACAATTCCGACTTTACATCTCACATTTCCGACTTTACATCTCACAATTCCGACTTTACATCTCACAATTCCGACTTTATATCTCGCAATTCCGACTTTATATCTCACAATTCCGACTTTACATCTCACATTTCCGACTTTACATCTCACAATTCCGACTTTATATCTCACAATTCCGACTTTACATCTCACAATTCCGACTTTACATCTCACATTTCCGACTTTACATCTCACAATTCCGACTTTACATCTCACATTTCCGACTTTACATCTCACAATTCCGACTTTATATCTCACAATTCCGACTTTATATCTCGCAATTCCGACTTTATATCTCGCAATTCCGACTTTACATCTCGCAATTCCGACTTTATATCTCGCAATTCCGACTTTACATCTCACATTTCCGACTTTACATCTCACAATTCCGACTTTATATCTCACAATTCCGACTTTATATCTCGCAATTCCGACTTTATATCTCGCAATTCCGACTTTACATCTCGCAATTCCGACTTTACATCTCACATTTCCGACTTTACATCTCACAATTCCGACTTTATATCTCACAATTCCGACTTTATGTCTCACAATTCCGACTTTACATCTCACAATTCCGACTTTATATCTCGCAATTCCGACTTTATATCTCGCAATTCCGACTTTATATCTCGCAATTCCGACTTTATGTCTCACAATTCCGACTTTATATCTCACAATTCTGACTCTACATCTCGCAATTCCGAGAAAAGTTGCAACTATCTTTTAAAATGTTTTATTGTGTAGCAGAAACTGGAGTAATGATGATAAATTTAGCTTTGATCAGAAGAATACATTACACTATATATTCACACAGAGAACAGCTGATATATTTTGTTCAGAGGAAAAAAAGAGATGTAAAGTTGCCACAGTGAGTTTATAAAGTTGCCAGTACCTTTCTAATGTTTTTTATCCCGAGGCAGAAGCTTCAGTCCCTCTGACCTCAGTGAGAAAATCTCCCACAAACACACGTTTCTCTTCTCCACACAGTGAGATCGCACAGCGAAGACACGGAAGCGTCCATGTGAGAAACACACACACTAATCAAACGCATTGAGCAGTTCTGCGGAAGGTTTGAGAGCGAGTGAGTGATGACGGAGGGATGATTTGTGGCTGAACTGCCGCTTCTCAGCTTCTCTTCTGAACATGTTTTCTCTGTGTGGCGTCTGACACTGCACACATTATGACTGACTGATATAGAGGGAGACCATTTTACAAACAGCCTGCAAAGTGCTGAAGCAGATTTTTATGTTATTTATTTAATTTCTCCCACGGCTTTAAAATCAAACGTAAAAAAATAAAAGATGACAAACAGTCAGGAGTGAATTCATCTTCATTAGCGGTGAAGCTCGTCTGCTTCCACTCAGCTGCCATTACAGATGATGAATGACATCAGAGAAACACAAGACAGCAGAAAAGAGATGAAAGAGAAACAGAACGGGGGAAAAAGAGGGAAAAGGCTTCCATTAGGAGGCTTAAAGGGTTCCATCAGGCTCTTCATACATGACCCTGGAGCACAACACCACTCATAAGAGTCGATTTGTTTAGATTGAGATGTTTAGATCATCTTCAGCTGAATAATAATCATCATTGATGAGAATCTGGAATCTGAGGGTGCAAATAAATCTAAATATTGAGAAAATCTCCTTCAAAGGTGTCCAGATGAAATCCTCAGCACTACTAATAATACATTTATGATATATTTACGGTAGGATATACGTCATGGAACATGATCTTAATATCCTCATGATTTCTGGCATAAAAGAAAAATGTATAATTTTGACCCACACAATGTGTTGTTGAGCTCCAGGGTCTCGTGTTTGGGAACGGTTCATATACTCTCGCTTTGGGACATTAAACCCTCACCGAAAGATCAACCCAGGTGAAATAGGCGTGAATATTAAAGGGTTAGTTCACCCAAAAGTGTAAATTGTGTCATTAATGACTGAGCCTCATGTGGTTGGACACCCGTCAGACCTCCGTTCATCTTCAGACACAAATGAAGATATTTTAGTGTAAATCTGATGCTCTGAAAGGCCTCCATTGGCTCAACTTTACACTCTCAAGACCCTTAAAAGACACTAAAGACTAAAGTTACAAAGTCCATCTCACTACAGCGGCTCTACAATAACTTTATGAAGACCAGAATAGTTTCTGTGCGCAAAAAACCCTAAATAACGACTTATATAGTGATGACGATTTCAAAACACGGCATCATGAAGCTTTGAAGCGTTATGAATCTGAAGCTTCAAACTGCTGAATCGACTCACTGATTCATAACGCTGTGAACCGCTGAATCGACTCACTAATTCATAACGCTTCAAATCGCTGATTCGACTCACTGATTCATAACGCTCTGAACAGCTGAATCGACTCACTGATTCATAATGCTCCAAACTGCTGAATCGACTCACTGATTCATAACGCTGTGAACCGCTGAATCGACTCACTGATTCATAACGCTTCAAACCGCTGATTCGACTCACTGATTCATAACGCTTCAAACCGCTGATTCGACTCACTGATTCATAACGCTCTGAAACACTGAATCGACTCACTGATTCATAACGCTCTGAAACACTGAATCGACTCACTGATTCATAACGCTTCAAACCGCCGATTCGACTCACTGATTCATAACGCTCTGAACCGCTGAATCGACTCACTGATTCATAACGCTCTGAACCGCTAAATCGACTCACTGATTCATAACGCTTCAAACCGCTGAATCGACTCACTGATTCATAACGCTCTGAACCGCTGATTCGACTCACTGATTCATAACGCTTCAAACCACTGAATCGACTCACTGATTCATAACACTTCAAACCGCTGATTCGACTCACTGATTCATAACGCTTCAAACCGCTGATTCGACTCACTGATTCATAACGCTCTGAACCGCTGAATTGACTCACTGATTCATAACGCTTCAAACCGCTGATTCGACTCACTGATTCATAACGCTCTGAACCGCTGAATTGACTCACTGATTCATAACGCTTCAAACTGCTGATTTGACTCACTGATTCATAACGCTCTGAACCGCTGAATCGACTCACTGATTCATAACGCTCTGAACCGCTAAATCGACTCACTGATTAATAACGCTTCAAACCGCTGAATTGACTCACTGATTCATAACGCTTCAAACCGCTGAATCGACTCACTGATTCATAACGCTCTGAACCGCTAAATTGACTCACTGATTCATAACGCTTCAAACTGCTGAATCGACTCACTGATTCATAACGCTCCAAACTGCTGAATCGACTCACTGATTCATAACGCTGTGAACCGCTGAATCGACTCACTGATTCATAACGCTTCAAACTGCTGATTCGACTCACTGATTCATAACGCTCTGAACCGCTGAATCGACTCACTGATTCATAGCGCTTCAAACCGCTGAATTGATTCACTGATTCATAACGCTTCAAACCGCTGAATCGACTCACTGATTCATAACGCTCTGAACCGCTAAATTGACTCACTGATTCATAACGCTTCAAACTGCTGAATCGACTCACTGATTCATAACGCTCCAAACTGCTAAATCGACTCACTGATTCATAACGCTTCAAACCGCTGAATTGACTCACTGATTCATAACGCTTCAAACCGCTGAATCGACTCACTGATTCATAACGCTCTGAACCGCTAAATTGACTCACTGATTCATAACGCTTCAAACTGCTGAATCGACTCACTGATTCATAACGCTTCAAACCGCTGAATCAACTCACTGATTCATAACGCTTCAAACCGCTGAATCGACTCACTGATTCATAACGCTCCAAACCGCTGAATCGACTCACTGATTCATAACGCTTCAAAACGCTGAATGGACTCACTGATTCATAACGCTTCAAACCGCTGAATCGACTCACTGATTCATAACGCTCTGAACCGCTAAATTGACTCTCTGATTCATAACGCTTCAAACTGCTGAATCGACTCACTGATTCATAACGCTCCAAAACGCTAAATCGACTCACTGATTCATAACGCTCCAAACCGCTGAATCGACTCACTGATTCATAACGCTCTGAAGCTTCATGATGCCTTGTTTTGAAATCGTCATCTCTATATAAGTCGTTATTTAGGGTTTTTTTGTGCACAAAAACTATTCTCGTCTTCATAAAGTTGTTGTAGAGCCGCTGTAGTGAGATGGACTTTGTAACTTTAGTCTTTAGTGTCTTTTAAGGGTCTTGAGAGTGTAAAGTTGAGCCAATGGAGGCCTTTCAGAGCATCAGTTTTACACTAAAATATCTTCATTTGTGTCTGAAGATGAACGGAGGTCTGACAGGTGTCCAACCACATGAGGCTCAGTCATTAATCACACAATTTACACTTTTGGGTGAACTAACCCTTTAAATTTATTAAAAATGCGTTATAGTATATTTGTATTGTACTAAAAACATACTCAAGTGCATTTTTAATGCATTTAATAGTACATATTTTCCCTCTGAAATGTCTGTGTTTGTATTAGAGATGTGCATTCAGCTGCAAATGAAATGATTTCGCAAAATCTAAATTAGCAATTAAAACGAGTGCTCAATTATAATGGTCAACATTAAATATTCTCTGCATTTACAGGTTTTTCAACTGCTTGCACACGAAATCTGTTCATGTCACACGACTCCTGAAACCCCACACCCCAGGCGTCTCATTTATAAAACTTTCCGCACAAAAGCTAGATTTTGCGTACGCACAAAAAAATTCAGATTTATAAAACCTGCGCAAAAATCCCTTTATAAATCACAGCCAGCAGCAGATTGTGCGTAAGTGCATCTCCACCCTGAAATCAGCACATATGGAGCTCACAATGCCTGGTTTTACTATGCATAAGCTCATCTGCATATCATTTGCATGAATATTCCCACCCACGTGACTCCATGTTGAACACTGTCAAAGACAAGACATTAAAAATATTAGATATGGACTATAAATGCCTTACACAGTACATTACTGACAATTATCCAATATCCTTTTTATGTTTTAGAATAAATATATCAAAATATCCATAAAAACTGAATACTTCTCAGATCTTTTTTTTTTAAATAAAGTTTATTTATTCATTTCCACGGGCCAAATGTTATTTTAATTCAAAATATTTCGTTAATTGTAAACCCTTCAACTCAAATGCAGTTTTGCTGATAACATGAACATCTAGGATCAGGATAGGCCAACTTATTTATTGCAGTGTAAATACAATCATCTGACTCGCATCTGAAACGTGCAAATCTTATTTTTCTTCAAGTTGTATCCTTCAAAAACAGTGGTATTTTTCATATTGTGTGAAGATGTCTTTACACTCTGTGTCCGTGCAGCTGTGGTTATACAGTAAGATTATCATTGGACATATTCAAACCCGGATAATGGACCGCTCGCCCACTGAATCCTGCAGTGTGTGTGATATCGAGTGTGTGCATCACTGATCATCGTTCTCACTAAAACATATTTTGTCATAACATGAGATCTGCAGTTCAGTTTAAAGAGGAATTATAGCCTATATTTAATCCTTGCTGTCATTAAAACAGCGGGTCAGAGGAAAAGTCATCAAAAGTCGCACATCCACATGTCTATAAAGTCATATAATTTTTGTGTAGGCTAAATTCTGAGTATGACTTTATGTAATTTCAGTGCATATCGACATTAATGAAGCTGGAACATTAAAGGTGGGGTAGGTAAGAATGATCTAAAACACTTTTGTTTAAACTTTCTTTATATGTCAATACATAATTAAAATGTAAGTACTCTGAAAAAGAGAGTATTAAAATCGACTGACTCTAGACTTTTTAATCTGCAATAAACACCGCTCATTATTTTCTTTCGGGCCGAAACAAGTGATTGGCTTGGGCGACTGTCACTCTCTCTCGTTACCATGGCTACCGCCACTTTTGCTCCAGGATCCGCCCACATGCGCCCCAGTGTTGCCAAGGGCTACTTCAGCACTGTTGCTGCGGCTGTTTTTCATGTCCGCGGGTTGAAGCGACCCCAATTATGGGATATTTTGCCCCGTGATTTGCGAATTTTAGCAGGCAGCCCTACCAAACAGACACATATTTTACCCCCCAAACGCGATTTTTACCGGAGAAACACGATTGGGCTTGTTTTGGGCTAGTTTTGAGTAGCAATTGGGCGGATTTTGTTGTGAAAACCTGGCAACCCTGGCGCACCCGTTTGAGTTCAAGAGGCTGTATTTCTGCTGGACAGGTCATCTTTCATTCTGATTATACATTTTTTTGGTTTATGTTTTCATGAAGCATGTCTCACTAGCACATGCAGCTGCCTAATATAGCTAACATAACATTACTTAGCATAAAGTTACAATGTTATACACTTAGCGAGCCATTAGTAGAGATGATAAATACTCAATATGCTTAGCTCAAGTTGATCGCGGTCGTGTTGAATTTCGCTAAATGTAACTTTAGATAACAAAATGCATGTGTAAAAGCTAGTACACCGCATCCAGGAACTTTTTTTAGAGCTAAGTTAGCTTTAGCTACTACCCTCTGTCTAAACTCTTCTACCATGTTCAGCGGGAACTTTACCTGCACGTTTATTTCGGCCCTTGGTTTGTTTTTATATTCTCTACCAATGTTTACATCTTGTATCTGTGTGTGTCGTAGACTGTGTTGTGTGTGTATTTTAAACTTTACCAGTATCGTTATTCTAGCTTGATAGTTGAGTACTAAAAGACATCTTATTTGTTTATATTCATAATGATAAAGTTAGATTTTTTATTAGATGTGATTCTGACATGATGTCACTGCACTTCTTCTCCGCTCGCCTCAGGTCAATAATGCGTCAGCTGATCGCGGTGGGCGTGTTCATGTGTTTTGGGGGCGTGGCTTTGGAAAGAGCCCAGAAGGGAGAATGTGGAGTGAATGGAAATAATGAGCTGTCTTTAAAACAGTCGTGAGAGGTCTACAGACACTCCATTTTTATACTTTCTTTTTCAGAGTACTTACATTTTAATTATGTATTGATATATAAAGAAAGTTTAAACAAATTTGGAAAAAAAGTTTTTTAACCAAATCCTACCTACCCTACCTTTAATGAAAATGTGTATATCAAAATGAAAACAGAGTTTTAAATGGTTCTCACTTCATTAGTTTTCTCACTCTAGTAAAAGAGTTCGTCCGCATGGTTCAGAGTTTGTGTGCAGGTGCGCAAATTTTCCCGTCAAGTTTGTTTTTATAAATCATAACTTATGCGCTGAAAGTGGCGAACGCCTCTATCAGGGCCGGTTTAGTGCAACGGTTATAAATGAGACCCCAGATCTCCAAAACCATGAGCTGTTTCTCAGCCTTTGACTCTTTTTAAAAACGCTACACACAATTGAAAATAAATACATTTGAAGGTTCTAAGGGCTCCCCAGTACATTTCAGAGAATAAAAAAAAAAACAAGCAAAAATGGATCAAGTCTAATAAACATTCTAGCTGTTTCATCTCTAAACGTTTCTCTCCTTTCTTGCCGTATACACACTTTCCAGAATTCTATATGTTTGCTTTGTTTCTCTTTGGCAAGTTTTTCTCACTATAGTCCTTTATCTCGCTTTAAAACAGCGGGTCAGAGGAAAAGTCATCAAAAGTCGCACATCCACATGTCTATAAATTCATATAATTTTTGTGTAGGCTAAATTCTGTGTATGACTTTATGTAATTTCAGTGCATATCGACATTAATGAAGCTGGAACAGTAATGTGATTGTGTTTATCAAAATGAAAACAGAGTTTTAAAGTGTACAAGCTTTTAGAATCTCTTTTCGGGGGTTTATTAAGCAGAGCTGAGACTGGGAGACCACTGAAGCTGAGCTGAGCTGAGACTGGGAGACCACTGAAGCTGAGCAGAGCTGAGACTGGGAGACCACTGAAGCTGAGCAGAGCTGAAACTGGGAGATCACTGAAGCTGAGCAGAGCTGAGACTGGGAGACCACTGAAGCTGAGCAGCCCCAGACTGGGAGACCACTGAAGCTGAGCAGCCCCAGACTGGGAGACCACTGAAGCTGAGCAGCCCCAGACTGGGAGACCACTGAAGCTGAGCTGAGCTGAGACTGGGAGACCACTGAAGCTGAGCAGCCCCAGACTGGGAGACCACTGAAGCTGAGCTGAGCTGAGACTGGGAGACCACTGAAGCTGAGCAGAGCTGAGACTGGGAGACCACTGAAGCTGAGCAGAGCTGAGACTGGGAGACCACTGAAGCTGAGCTGAGCTGAGACTGGGAGATCACTGAAGCTGAGCAGAGCTGAGACTGGGAGACCACTGAAGCTGAGCAGCCCCAGACTGGGAGACCACTGAAGCTGAGCAGCCCCAGACTGGGAGACCACTGAAGCTGAGCAGCCCCAGACTGGGAGACCACTGAAGCTGAGCAGAGCTGAGACTGGGAGACCACTGAAGCTAAGCAGAGCTGAGACTGGGAGACCACTGAAGCTGAGCAGCCCCAGACTGGGAGACCACTGAAGCTGAGCAGAGCTGAGACTGGGAGACCACTGAAGCTGAGCAGAGCTGAGACTGGGAGACCACTGAAGCTAAGCAGAGCTGAGACTGGGAGACCACTGAAGCTGAGCAGAGCTGAAACTGGGAGACCACTGAAGCTAAGCAGAGCTGAGACTGGGAGACCACTGAAGCTAAGCAGAGC